>JAUZNK010070589.1:0-30540 GCA_035046665.1 Euphysa ruthae
GTCAGGCAGTTTATCGGTTCTCGATGATAAGACCCTAATGGTCTTCTACGAGGTTTTCGTGCTTTCACTGAAATTATACAGTTAGGTAAATAAGAACAATTTAAAAAAATTATTTTTAGATAATATAAATTAAATAAAAATAAAAAATAAAAATAAAGATCTTATTGCATGTGATACATTTTTATACTTCAGTTTTTGCCAACATCCAATAAAAGAAACACAGGTTTTGTTATATGACAAGAACATATTTTTACAGGATTGGAAATATATAATGTAGCAGCTGTACATACTAGGAGAAGAAAAGAAAAGAATTGTATACATATCTTTGATTGATTGATTGTGTCCGATTATCGATTATGAACTTTTTAATGATCTGAAAGATCTTATCATCGAATCGGGCACTGGTTTAATTTAAATCTACCATTTGTGCTAACGTAACAACTGATAACGTAAAAAAAAATTCTTTTGCTCTACAATCCCGGAGAGGATAGTTTTGCCAAACATACATTCCCATGAAGATCTAACTTCCCTCCCCCTAAAATCAATGTGCGATGTCAATTGGCCATGCCAACTTTGATGGTAGAGGGAAGGGAAATTTTCAAATATTCTACTAAATTTATCAAATATACCACTATTATGTAACTCGGCAAATTTTTTTGTTCGGGATTGTCTGAAAAATGAAAACAAATAGGTAGCACCGACAAATCACCTTTCAAAAAAAAGTTATGCTACAGGCTAAAGCCTGGGTAAAAATAACTCTATGGTTTGGATAAAAATAACTCTATGGCAACAAACCCTGCAAAGTTTCAAATAATGTTCTTGGGAATGAAAACCCCACCAGTCTCTTTTAATATTGGTAGAATAGATGTATTTGTAAAAAATGAAGTGGAATTGTTAGGAATTAATATCGATTCTAAATTGACTTTCTCGAAACATATACGAAAATCATGTGCTATAGCAAATATCAAACTTTCTTGTCTGCTTAGATTTATAAGCTATTTGAATATTTTACAAAGGAGAACCCTCGTCAATTGTTATGTTTTATGTAGTTTTTTATATTGCCCTCTAATATGAATGTTTTGTAAGAAAACTAATTATAACTTTATCCATCGTGTTTAAAAACGAGCCTTACGGGTAATCCACAATAATTTTGAACTTGATTTTAAACAATTGCTTATCTTGGAAAATACAATCAGCGTTTTATGAAAAAAATTTACAGAGTCTAATGACAGAAACATATAAATCTGTCAACAAACTAAATCGCGAACTAATGTGGGATAGTTTTTCCTTAAAAGATGTACCATACATTCTCAGAAATTCTTTTATTTTGAATCTCCCACCTGCAAAAACATGTAGTTACGGCACAAACTCACTTATTTTTAAAGCGTATTTTCTTTGGAACAGTCTTCCCCTACGCTACAAATGCTGCAAATCTTTGCCTTATTTTAAATCAGCTAATAAGGCATGGATCTGCAAATCATGTACATGTCCAATATGCCGTTAATTAGTTCTTTGTGTATTTTTGTTTTATGGTTAATTATTTTATAGTTTACATATAAAAAAATTTAAAAATTTTGTTGGTCTATATTAATGTTTAAAATTATATAATTCTATTCCTATACAACTATGTAAGCGTCAGCAACGTTAAATAAATAAATGAATGAAATGAATGAATTGAATTTCCTTAGTCTATAAGAGGATTCTCCACACGAAACATATAAGCGTGACAAAAACCATGCCAACACTGGCAACCAGGGGTGACTATGGGATTTTAGTTTTGGGCCTTGGAGCCCTCGCAAGCCCCCGTGGCGCCTACCAGGGAATATTGGGGTTTTAAAATCCGGAGTGGAAAACCTTATGGATATCGTAGCGCCTTCCTCATGTGCATATATAATTGGCCAAATACTAATGCAGGCAAGGACGGTTTCATGTGCATGAACAATTGAGAAAAGTAAATACCTGAACGATAGATTTCGCGTAGATATTTATATATGGCAATTTTAAATTTACAGCCCATTGACCGCAGCTCCGAGATTTTGGTTGTTTCTCATTCAGAGTTGCGTCAGTCCAGGTTATACTAAACGACGAAGGCAGAGAATAGATACTCCTGTTTGAAAGTGAATACCTTTCAACTATGCTACAAAACGTGTGTTGAAATTTATTGTGGCACACATTGCCAGAAAGTTATTTTAGAACGCTGCCAGTTCCTTGTAGACAACTTGATGTAAGGGCTAAGTCCGCGACTCTGTAGGGTTCTCATCGCGTTTTTAAAAAATTATAGCTACTGGTAAGCGTGCGCGTAGAGATTTTTCCCTGTGATTGTTTTAATTGTCCCAAACATTCATTTAGAGACTGGTTTGATTAGGTATATCGGGATATATATTCCTACCTTGAATGAAAAACAAACTATGAATGAATATATCTTCAAGAATGAAGAAATCGGCCAAACACTTGCTGAGAATGTGCCCCTCGTGGATGTCGCTAAAATTGTCCCTGATGAGCCTATCCCAGAAGCTGTTAAGAAAAAGTTCTCAAAGGTTCTCTAGCCTACTGTATTTATAAAAAATAAAAATATCCTTGACTGGCTCATCTCGTAGGCTGTAAAGAAAAAACTGTTGAAACCTCTCCGGCCTTTTGGGTTTAAGCCGCATATGAAGAAGGAAAACCTCACCTGCATCTTGATCCGGACGTATACCATGTTCTAGTTGTCTACAACGCCCCAGTGTTGTACCCCGATGGGAGTTACATCAAGAAAAGGGTATAATCGTCTGTATGGAGATATAGGAAGGTGTCAATGGTGATCGTTTCGACATAGCAAGAGGGCCAGATATCACGGACGAGGATGAGATATATTAAGTTTTGTATGAAAAACAAAATCTTAGAATTACCATAGACATGGCCTGGGAAGTTTTAGAGTTATTGGATCCAGAGTAACACTACAAGTTATTCACTCTTGCAGGTAAGTGAATTAAAGACTCCCTAGCTACGGTGACCGAGAAAGAAGGTGTCTCTGACCACCACATTAAGGGGGAAACTGTTGTTCGCGGGGATCAGGAGGACGCGGATACTCTTCATGGTATTGATCAGAAAATTTGGGGGAAAGGCCAGGAATATCTGGCCTATTTTTGTTATGAGCTTTGGCCGCTCTTCCAAAAGCAGGACGAACCAGGGCTGATGTGAGAAAAAGACAGCGAGTTCACAAATTACTTCGTTCGCTATTTCGTCAATCATTTCTAAGATAATATGACTTGAGCAAGAACTGGGTTGACGTCCAGGTGCTGATGGATAATAGAATGCTTTGACAAGAAGCTCGAAAATACAGGTTGCTCACGTGAGGACCTGTTTGCCCTTGAGACTACCCTCAAGGTTAAATTGATTGTTGTCGATGCTCTCGGTAACACCCTGTGGTAAAGATCATTGTGCCTTGACATATTAACCACGTCTGGGAGAAGGCTCCAATCGACCCGCCAAAAATTGAGCACGTCTACCCACTGGGCAGCATTGCTGGAAAAGTTTTGTCCGATTTTTAATCTTCAAGCGGCAATTAAGCAATTCAGGCAAATGCTGATCAAAAAGCCATTAAAAAAAAAACGAGGGTGATAATGATCGCATTTGCAGTTAGGACCATTCACTCGACCACAATACTCTGGCTGTGTGGCCAGGCTCTTGTGGGTAGCAATGGTTCACAATGGAGGTCACTACTTGCATCCAAAACGATTACCGAAACAATTACAGGGGAAACTGGAGCAGACGCTTGGGTTGATATTCCGAAAAGCTATAAATAGAACACCATAAAGACATCCACTCTATGGGTGATGCAAAAACTATCGTTTCGGAAAGGGATGATAAACCACTGACCCCTATGAAATACTTAGGGTTTTAGATAGGCATGGTCATGTCTAAAGTATAGAACAGCGATGCCACAGCGGGGATAGATGAAAATCAAAACTTGGAAACGCGAGCAGCATGCGAAGATTCCCCCATCAGAAGGGTTGGTGATGTTATTGACCTTATACGTGGGTATGGGTTCCCAGCAAGTATGAGGCATCTAGCGAAAGTAGAGGGGGTGTCCCTTAGCGACTTTTTTTACCCTAACTGGTGTATTCCAGCTCTCTCGTGTGTTCAATACAAACACCCTTCCATATACCGTCGGTCGCGTATAAGAGCATCTGCATGAAAATCAGGCATGGTTCATAATTCCAGAGCTCGGAGACTTACTCGATTCTGGGGGTTTGAAAGAAATCACTGTCCGCAAGATCGTTTATAACACTGGCACCAGACCAAAGATCTACTTCCTCGGGAGAGACTTGGTAGTCCGGTTCATTTAAAAATTCGTTAGGCACAGTGACGATTCCAGCATTTTGATCCGTTACCACAATGAAGTTGCTTACCTCTGCAATATTCTAGAAGGAACAGACCGGCTATTGAGTTTGCAGAAAGCCAACGACACCCACTGTGTAAAATATAAAGGCGACAAAAAAAGGGCTCAGTTTTTTCACACAGAGGCATTCGTCATCGCATACACCAATTTTGCGCTCCGAAGTATGGTGAGACGTTTTCCTTAAGAATATGTCCTTCGGGTTTGCAGAGATGCCATCTACACCAAATCCTTTCCCATAGAGTTTGAAGGCCTTCTTGTTGAGAACGGCCAACTAAGGTATGAACAATAGTGACACAAGCGTCCTAAGGCTGCAGCTTTGACAATCAAACCTGCAGGGCAAATGAATTGTAGGTAAACGAGGCTGCTCGCTTCCATCTGATATGATGATGGCTACAGCGACGCCTACATAATTCACTGGACAGGGTGGAAGCAATGAGTGAGAATGGATCGTTAAAGCCTTTACTAGAGCAAATTGGTTGTGTTTACTCCACAAAACGACCTGTCGCATCGAATCCCATCAAGCTCAAACCATCTATATTTATTTCTGCATCAACACGGCAAAGGTTATCGACTCGACAGCCTTGCTGAAGTTACAGTGTTTGACGAAAGCTGTAGTGTCCCAACTAACATTCTGAAGATCACATTTGACTAATAATATAATGCTTTAGGGTAAAGTCTGTCGGCAGATTCCTCCATGGGATGATAATAAAGGCTGACAAAAAATGCTGAGTGTGTGGGCTGGGTCAAATATCGACCAGCTCAACACCGAATATCTATGCCTCTTCCATAGGCATTTCACAGGGGTGACATTTAAATGAGCTTTGCTAAGCACTACACCGGATATCATTTGTGTGTGCTGTACACAGGTGCTAAGTGAGAAGTTTTAGGCAAGCTTATTTCGGAATCACAAAGAAAAGGGTCCTGAGCTCACGGCAAAGATACGCTTTGACCCGGATGACAACATCGCCCACCGTTAAAGAGAACAAGGTCAGCTAGTAGTTATAACTGGAAGTCACTGTTAATGTTTACGTAGGAACGATCTACAGTTAGTCAAGTGATGGCTCCCATTCGAATAGAATTATGCTTGTTATCTCCGTGTGTGTCTCTGTCATCTACTTCGATTGATTGAGATGAGCATGTGTTTAATTTGTGGGCTTCGTAGACAGGTCCACTAGTCCTCTAGTTTATTATATTACCAGGTCTGGTGATCGCCCAGTGAAATAATTTGCAGGAGCGAGACTTGGAAATTACCTGCTTTCATATTCTTGTTTTAACCAACGAGAATGCTATTTACTCCTCCAGTGACATCGACAAAGTAGGGACTAAAGTGGGTTCCAGCCTCGAGTTTTGTTCCTGCTGGGAAACCCAGAAATACACGTAACGTCCTTGAAAGTGCATTATTGTTAGTTATCTTGCGATAGATATTCCCACCGTATTCTGGTTGTTCTTCTCTGTAACATTATAACAAGAGTATGGTACGGTAGCACTGATTAGAAACACCCCCAATCTCCCGGAAACGAGAGGGTTTCAGCCTAGCGTAACCGAGTAATGTTCTGTGCCGTGTTCTACTGGTAAAACGAAGCATTTTTTTTTTAGCAGGATAAATGAAAATCGGTGGCATTATTAGGTATCCTGGTGTTGCCCTGCCTCTAAGAAAAGCGATATAGTTCTCTATTTTTTTCAACTTATTTTTTAAAGCTCTATGTAGCCTGGCTTGTTTTAAAAAGTTCCATGCTTCATCGTAATTTCCTTGTTCAGTATGGTCTATGGCTTGGTTTAGTAACTTAATGACACTTCATTCTTGCTGTCTTTAATCGTCACTATCTCTCATGGTCAGGTGCTTTCCAAAATTTCGAACCAATGTATCAACTTTTTCATCGGATGACGGTGGTTCAAAACTTGACTGAATTTTTATTACTGGAGTCGGTAGCATTCTAGGAATTTGTAGTATCTATCTTTTAGATCTAACTGGAAAGTTTCGAAGAAGCTACCCCCTGCTTTTGAAGCATTTTACCTAGCATTTCAGCCCCAAATGGAACCTGCCCTTTGAATCTTCGCGATTCCTTAACGAAATAACGGAGTGCTGTCACGAAAGAGGTTGCTATCTTGATTTGGGTAACCATCAAATTCGATTTCACCGTGCAAGTTAGAGCCTAAATTGCTGCTTAGCAGCTTAAGGTGTATGTCGGCAAGCCTCTCCATTTGACGTGTAGAAGATGACGGAACACACACTTGCTTGCCGTGCTACACCATAGCCTTGTATATATATTGGTAAATGCTTGTTTTGCATGCAAAGTCGGCATCTTGTTTTTAAGTTTGTGCATCTGAAGCGGGCTAAGAAAATCGTGCAGCCAATTGCTTCTCTCGGAAGACCTGACACTGAATTGCTTTTTTCACCCTTTCTCTTTTCTCCTGGACAAGCTCATAACAAAGCTGTGCTTCATCCTGCTTTTTCTTCAGATCGTCTGTATTTGGTAAAATTGGATGCGCTTGCGTGTATGATTTGGCAATCTTGTTCACTGCTGCTTCCAACAAAACGGCCAGATCATTGGCGTGACTTTTTCAACGTATCGATACACATTTGAACCTTTTATGTTAAAGTATACATAATTTTACATAAAAATAACGTTCAAGTGGAATTCTGGATACTAGATACTTGCCTACAAATGCAGCCAGCGAGGTTTCTCATATGTTGACCTACAATGTGTGATAAAACAACGTTCATTCAGGAAATCCTACTCAACCCACAGTCACAGTATGAAACACTATACCTTTGTGTTTACCTGCCAGAACAACCAGCGTATTGCAAGATCATAACAGCGTGCAAAGCCCGAAGCCTTCCGGTTAAGACTTAAACTGCCCTTCCCGAATAGCCAATCAAGTTCGACCCCAATAAAAATTCTCATTTTGGATGATTTGATAAAATAGGCAAAGCGGTTGAAGTATTTCGGCAACCTGATAAGGTATGGAAGTTTCAACGACAACACTACATTCATCTTTGTATCTCATTGTTATCGTGGAAGTGGAGATACACGGCGCCAGTTTTTACAAATGGACTATGTAGTCCATTTGTAAAAACTGGCGCATTTGTAAAAACTGGTCCTAAAGTTTCTCTCGGTTTCCAACCGATAAAAAAACATTACACGACTTAAGTTTGCCAAGTTACCCTGGGTGCCTCAGATTGGTTTATGGAGATCTATAACGACACGACAAGTGAAAAATATAGACCCCTAATAGTTGATATATCTCAAGCTCATTGTATCGAACCACATTTGCAATTTAGATGCGGAGAGTGGGGCTCATATACCCTAGCGCAGCCGAGATACAAGAAATGGTGAGCATATTTGGACATGATATTAAGTCCGATAGCACTACAAACAAAAGCGGCCCATTGGTGCCAATTGAGTCTAAAGGAAACCTAGGCCATTTTAGTCCTAAATGAAAACCCGCTGAATGTAAATCTTTCAATGCTTTTGTTCTTAAAGGAGAACGCGGTGAGCATGGAAGTTCCGGTGCTTCTGGTCCTAAAGGGAAAGATGTTGAGCAAGGATCTGGAAGAAAAAACTTAACCCTTGCAACGAATGGAGGTATTTCTCACAACAAGTATGGCTTCTATTTCTCTTCATTCACGTTTTTAAAAATCCTCGTCGGTATATCAAGACCGGTGAGATTATTAAAGAACATGAGTAGAAGTTACGTAGTGCTTATGTGGCTAAATGACCATGTTAAGAAAATTATCGTTATTAGATCGACATGGAGAAAATAGATAAATACCCTCCGTTATACCTATACTAAAAGAGACCTAGATTTTTCCTGAGTCCGAGTCTGGGGGAGTCGACCACCGATTGACACAGGTAGCCAAAAAATAATCGGCTAAGAATAGAAGCTTAAAAAAAAAACAACAAGATGTGCGTGTTTGCAAAGAAAAAAATCAATTCAATTGCAGACCTAGTCAGCAAGGCGATTGAAGATGGCGTCATAAGTCAAGACGAGTTTCATTCGGTTTTAGAAGAAGTTTATACCAAGCTATGAAGAAGGAAGAACGGGCGAGTTTGCAGCAAAAAAGCTTAGAACTTGACAAGGCTACAAAAATTGAATTGATTGAGAGAAGGCACCATGAAGCCTGTCATTCTTTCATAAAATACTTGGGGCTGGAAGCTTACTTTAGAGGTCAATTGCTTCAACTCACCATCAGCATATATGCACCCGACACTGAGTGCTCCAAGTTGGGTTTACACTGAGTATTAAGTGTTGGTTCCCATAGTTGGGAGAGATGAAAATTACTTTTTTAAAAGAAATACAATATTACAAAAAAATTTCAAAATAATAACAAACTTTAAATTTAAAGAGAAAGTAAAATAATTTTTGACCTCAGTCGAATTTATCGTGTGGAATTACATGCTTATCAAACAAAACAAAAATGCATTCTTTATAAGCTTATAAAATATTTGAATTAAATGAATAATCATGTTAAAATTTTTATATCTTTTTAAAATTTAAATTTTAAATGTGTACAACCGCTGTCTTCTGTTATATTCTGTATTTCTTGGACTATTTAGTTAGCTACTTTCCTTGTAAATTTTGGCTGGTCTTTTTATTGATTAATTGAATAATGTAGTGACAATGGCTAATGTACATTTAAATAAGATTTTTCACAGCAATAATTGAAGACAATGGGAGGAGAAAAAAATGCTAAGAAAAACAATTATATATATTAGAATATATGGTGAATTAAATATGATATTAAAAATAAACATCTTAAATATTTTAATAATATTTCTTTAGTGCTTATTTTTTTTATATAACTAATGCGTTGGGGTATTAATGATTTTTTTCAAAGCGTCACACGTGCATTACATAAAAAATCTAAACAGTCAACAAATATTATTAAAATACTAATATATATACTTGTTTTTCATAGTATTTTTTTCTCCTACCATTGTCTTTTAATATTGCTGTTAAAAATTTTATCTAAAAGTCACTATGACGACCAATCAATCAACAAAGAAACCAGGCAACATTACTCTTGTAACATTTATATGCCATAAAAAACATTTACATTATCATTTACATGGAAAGTAACTAACAAAATAGTTCAAGAAATTCAGACAATCCCCGACAGAATATCTTTGCCAAGCATATATTTCCATGGAAACCTGTCTTCACTCCTCTACAATCAATGTTGCACAATGTGCGATGTCAATTGGCCATGCCGGTACAACTTTGATTGTAGTGGAAAGGGAATTTATCAAATATTCCACGAGTTTCATCAAATATACTAATATTACCATTATAATATAATATATACTACTAGTACTATATACTACTATTATACTACAAGTTCGATAAAGTTTTTTGTCCGGGTTTATAGGGGTTATGTAGCTAGACTAGCTTGCTTAAAACAAGTAATTTTACTGTAGGAAAAATGAAAATCTCAACTTGAATAGTTGTTAGCTGCTCCATTTAGAACCATAAAGATGGTCGCACTTGACACGAAGAGCAAGTTCTGGTAATTCTTTCGCTCTCCTCTAAAGTATCTTCTTTTCGCTCTCTAGACTTCTTATTGATAATGAAATTTGCCATGTTAAGGAAGTAGATTAGCGTGTCTTTGCCAGATTCATCAGAAGATGAAATATGCTCACCATATTGAAGCTTAAAAAGCTTTTTCAAGTATCTTCAAAACTATATTTCTGTTTTAAGCCATTTGTATGCCTCTAAAATACTTTCCATCTGCAGCCGCAAAATCGATAAAACCAAGGGATTTTGTTTGAACTTGTAATGCCCATTCATTTTTTTCTAATCTGGAGATGCAGGGGTCCAATATACTTTGTCGCATTTGTGTTGACGTAATGTGCCAATCTCCTCTAGAAGGATTTTTCACACCATTCACGCACAAAGATCAGAAAAAGTTTTCTTTCAAATTGAACAAAGTAGAAGATCAAGACACTTCTTTTTGTTGTAAAAAAATTCTCTGCGATCTTCGTGTACAGACACTGGAGTTCTTTCGTCTTTGCACTTAACTAAGTGATTATAAATGGAGTTTTCATTTTGTTCTTGGCAGAAAGCAGTGAGACTAAAGGGGTCCTTTGTCATTAACTTTCACAAGTGGAGCAGTCTTTGAATATCGATTTCTCATCAGGTCCCAGCACCTCGTGTTCAATAAGTAGCTAATCGTGATAAGTCTCACAAAACGGTGGTGGCAAATAAATTAAAATTAAAATAATTATTAATTTCCAGAGCGAAAACAGTTAAAGAATTGTTGTAAACGAACAAAGCGGTATTTGAGGAAACTATCACGGACAGAGATATAAAATTTTACATGCAAATAGTTATTTATTTCAAGAGTTCAAACGAAAGAGGCGTATTCAATCCTGTTATTATATTGACAATACAATACAATACAATACAATGATGTATTTAAGAAGAAACATAAATTATTTGATGAAAACAATCAATCACGGAATGCCATATATATATATATATAATTTTTACTCCCTGTCGTATACTAAAATACTACATAAAAAGTTTCAAGCTGTAGTTTATCATGGTTTTGGAGAAAATGATAAAAAATACGACACGACGAAATAGTTTGGTAATTTTACACCCGTATTTGACTGGAATGCATCTATTCTACTTCGTTATTAGTGACCGAACAATCCAAGAAGTTGAGTATTGTGATGCCATCAATAAGTTTCATCATGAGTTGTGACTGAAGGCAACAGAAATCTTCATCGAGAAGTCATTGAATGTTGTTGTACACTTAGGAGGTTTTCACACCTTGATGTTTTTTGTTGGAAGTATAGGCAAATTAGGCGACTACGGGATCGAAAGTATCCTTCTTACCGTGTATGGAGAAAAAGGGATCACAGATGTTCTACATATGGTAAGGCAATTTTGAGAGCACTACGTGCCCAAATTTTGCTAAAAATTGCACTCACCATCAAACTGCACCAACTTATATTACCAAAAAGCGATGTTTTGCTGGTAGAAGATGATGTGGATCAAAATAAAGATTTAGTTGATCAGATCGAAGCAGCTTATAAATAGCATATAAAAGCTCGTCAGAGTTAATCTAAATAGTAAATCTTTTAGGAAAATTTAAAAATTTGTTGTGAAAGCTCAAGACAACACTCACAAGAAAAATCAAGAACCGTAACTTTTGGCTACAGTACATGGGATATGTCAATACCCTACATGTATCCATCAAAACAGCTCGAACAGGTGTTTGGAATTTGAGTTTTATATCACTAAGAAATATGATTCTTCTTTTTGCAGCAACTGGTCCTATCAAGTATGAAAAATCTGCAAGGCTTTACTTTCAACTTATGCGAAATACATCCTTAACTGCACCAAAAGCTTGAAATTGAGGATCACCAAGTCATTCGAAAAAAATACGAATCATGGGGTGATTTGTGATCTGATTTGATATTCTAACATGTATAGAAGCGGTCGTTAAAAAGTCGAGGTGGCCTGGCAAGAGGGTATGGAAGAATCAGTATGTGTCTTATGGATCCAATCGATGCATTCTTGTGCTGGTATCCACTATGCTATGACAACACGTACTGATCACCATTACAATACAAGCGAAAAATACCAAGTGTTGTGGGAAAATATATATCCAGCGTGGTTTTACAGGTCTTCAAAAGATTTTGGAAGGGTTTGATAAATCACATCCGTTTGATTCTTAACGAGTTGAATTTCAATCTTTTTCGTCAGGATTTATTGCAGACAACAGCATTAGCTGCGATGAAACAGAGAAAGTTGGTAGAATTATTCAGTTAAGAATGGATGGGAATTGATTCAAAACAATAATGAAAAGGTCGGATCAGCGGAAGCAGTTAAATATTATGAAATAATATCATTAAAGAAGCAGTCTCAAAACTCAGCAAAACGGTTATTCAAAACCTTCTTTTTATACATGCTTTTGGTGAAAATGTTAAATTTAACCAACAAATTGCCGAGACAATATCACTTGGAGTACTTAGAACGCCCATCTGCGCCTACGAAATTCTCTCAATCAAGCAACCCGACCAAATTTAGCTAGCGTTGCATTACACAATGAGTTTTTCTCAGAAACTCAGAGAACATAGAAAGAAAGTTTCCGCCAGAGGTGGGAATCGAAATCGTGAACTTTTGTTTTTCGTATGCAAACGTCTTACCACTGTGTCAATTCCGCATGTGATACCACCTTTAATGTGCATGACAAAGGGAAGTTGGCCATTTTTCGTCTTCTACAGAAGACAAAGGGTGAAGTATTTGGCAAAAGTGTTCATTGGCTTGTTAACTTCAAAGAAGCAAATTGGAAATCTGGAATAACATTGTTTGTTTTGCAAAGTTGTAACATAACTTTGTAAGACAGTTTGTCACCTTACTATTTAGTTAGTTATAGTGTTTGTTAGTTTACTGTTTGTTTTGTTTAAACAATTTTGTTATTTGTTTTATAGAACGTTGCAACAGAAAAACTTCTCGAAATAATGTTTTTGCGGTATCTTTGTGGATCAAATCAGTGCTATTTACGGGGTGTCATGTGTATCTGCTTGTGACTATTATTGCAAAGGTGTTGGCTGCAAGAATAGTTGTAACGATGAGAAGGACGATGAAGAGAGTGATATACACGAATACAACAAATATGATAATTTGTTTGAAATATTGTTTGGTATATAGATGATTGCTCTCTCTCATAAAAAACAGGACTAAACATAAAAATAAAAATAGACAAAATTTTAACACTGTATTTGACTGGATAGTAACTATAAAAAGTTAATTTTATAGTCCATATATATAATATATATATATATATATATATATACTACATAAAAGATTTAAAAGTAGTTTGTCAAGAACTTTTAGAGAAATAATAAAAAATCCGATTAATTAATCCGATAATTTTACCCACGTGTTTGACTGGATAAATAAAAAGACTTGCCGTTATCAAAATTAACCCAATAGATGTAATTCGATTCTGATAGAATCCAATTCTAGACCTTTATTCAAACAGTTACATCCAAAAAACTTTCAAAAGGTGTTACTTATTATTGCTATGTTGAAAAAATATGTATTCTCCTAGTTCTATTACTATATGTCCAGTTCACTGGTTTAGAAGTTTAGCGCTTTATGCTTTTAAAATCCGCTTCGATTCTTTTAAAACTTTAAACTTTCATAAGCTTTCCAAGAATTATTTTCTATCGTTCCTCGTGTATTTTGCTAAAACATGCGATATTTGCTTCCACATTTGTTTTTATTAAGATTCACCTAAGACGACATTTGAAACAAAAATAGCCTGAATATATAATTAACCGCTAGTACATACGCTGTCCTAAACTAAGATTCTTTAAATGACTGATTAGCGTGGTTTTCCGCGCGACTAATAGGAATTTACTGTATAGCTATGTAACGATTGCATTTGTTTTGTTAACTCGTCATCTAAAGCATATTAAATTAGTTTAAATTTATCTCGATTCCATTAATTTTTGTATAACATTCACCAACACGTTTCAAGTCAACTGGTTATCTAAACTTAGGTTAAAATATTGGAATCTTTTTTTTGATTGTTTTATCCTTAGTTTATTAATGTATGCAGTTGGTTTTTCCATCTCCTCTTTATTTTATGTTTAGGGACATTGATACTAGACCTGTTTACTCCCTGAATTTTTCCAAGTGCTCTGATAAGATGTGTCTGTTACAAACACGTCTAAATGCCTTTATTTACGACGCTCAAAATAATAATCATAATAAATCAAAGCATAAATATCAAAAATATAAAATCGTTTCCTCACTACTTAACTATTTTTTACTTTGCTTTTATTCTCAACATTCTTTTCCTTGCGTTTCTTAAATTTTACTTTAAATATGCTAGCGCTGTTAAATTTGTATTTTTAGGTACGTTTTATTTTTTTTAACATAGGACATTCCATTTTTAGTTCAGGTCTTCTCTAAGCCACATAATTTTAATTATAATTTATTTACATTACATGTCTACAAAAAAATCCTTCAAAATAATTTCTGCATTAAATTTAATCTTATTTTTCTGAAACTTCTTATGTTAACATTATGTGATGACATTGAATCTAATCCTAGACCTATGCAGTATAATATAGAAAACCTTATTCAACGAAATCGGCAATTATGGCTCCCCTTTAGGTAAAAAGGGTTACACTTCAATAATTTTGATGTAAACAGTAACTAACAAAAATTTAATATTTAAGAAGGATTTAATTTATTTCAAAACCATCAATTATGGGAGTTACTAAAATTAAGCTTGATAACTCCAAAAATGACAGGGAAATTGAACTTAATGGATACCTAATTTTAGGGAAATATAATTTTTGTTTAAAACAAGGTAATAAGTTTGTTATTGATCATTTTCAAATTGTTAATGATTTTAAGAGCTTTTTTCGAAATCTTTCAACCAATATTTCAAATCTCCTTACAAGAACATCAAATATCTATAATAGTCAAACAATCCTAAAATTTTAAAGCCAAATGAATATTTCGAAGGAATTTCAATTCTGAAAGGCCACTGTAGATGTATTTAAAAAAATAATTAATTTATAATTAATGATTTAGAAAACCAGGACTAGGGTTTGATGAAATGTCATCTATGTTCTTTATGGACAAATGTACTCCTACTTTAAGACCAATCACACAAATAACAAACCTTTCTATCAGGACTTCCACATTTCCAGATGATAGAAAGACTGACGACCCAAAACATTACAGGCTCATATCGTTATTATCAATCGCATCCAAAATTTTTGAAAAAGTTTTTGAAGGTCAGAATAGAGGTTTTGTTGAAAAGGAGGATATTATATATAAATTTCAATCTGAATTTCGACAGACACATGTTTGTCATATCTTCATGACAGAATTAAATAAGACTTTGAAAAGGGATGTCACACTGGAATGATCCTCATAGATCTCCAAAAGGTCTTTGACACAATAGATCTCAATATTTTGTTTGAAAAACTGAAATCCATGCTTTTTTCGGAGAATATAGTTTTCTGGTTCAAGTCTTATCTCTGAAATAGAAAATTTAGGGTGTAAATTCATATAGAACAATCTGACGAAATATTAGTGAAATGCTATGTCCCTCAGGGGTCAATTTTACAACTTCTTTTGTTTTTGCTATATGTGAACATGACACAAGCACTAGACTGTGAATTACTTTTTTTACGCAGATTGCTTGATTTTCAAATATAAGGATGCAAAAGAAAAAATCTAAACAGAATTTTTTCAAAACTTTGTGAGTTGTTTGTCGATAAAAAATTAAGTGTGCACTTTGGAGAAGAAAAAACCTATTGTACCCTCTTTTCATCTAAAAAAGCAGATCTCTTGAATATGATTTATAGAGGCACATCTATTAAAACAACATATGGCGGTAAAATACCTAGGATGCTTATTAGATCAAACCCTGAGTGGAGCGACAATTGGTCGCTATGTTTTAAATAAAATTAATTCCAAACTTAGATTTTATACAGAAAACAATCTTTTATAACATCAGCCTTAAAGATTGGTCTGATTCAACCTCACTTTGACTTTACATGTTCTGCCTGGTATTTAGAGCTCAACGAATCACTTAAAACCTGTTTGAAATTTCGCAGACCTAATAAATATAGATTATAATTCTGTAAAAAAAAAAAAATAAAGTTATTAAATATGATATATTTTTTCATCTTTTTTTTACTATGCTTCTGCTGAATCAATCTCTATGTTTTTGTGTCAGGTACAACGGGACCACAATGGAAGTATTGTTGTGACAGACAATTTTTGTGCAGATCCTGGCCACCATTTTTTTCACTCTATGAGTGGGTGACCACCGTAAGCAGAATAAGGTTTTAGACCGGATTTGATTGGTACAACTAATTTTGAGTAAAGTTGATAAAATGTCAATAACAATGGTCCAAGAGTGATTTGTACTAAACTAAGCGTAAATTGACATTTACACTCAAATTGAATTTAAATTGAATCTCGCGTGTGCTTGTTAATGTAAATCAGCTTCCTTTAAATGTCCATGTCCGATTTTATATTATAGAAACAAATCAAAAGCATTGTATTACCCATTGCTTTCATTATGTAAAAAAGGTAAAAACAAAAATAAATAGAATCGCAAATCTAACAAGAGATGAAAAAAGAAAACCCCCGTCCTCAATGTTCACTATAATCTTCATCACTATTATCGTCTTTGCTTTCGCTACCCTCAGAAAAATTGTCGTTCATATCAACTGAGTCTATAACAACAGTTTTTTTTAAGATCAAACGTTGAATTATTTGGTGAAACGATTCAGGTAAAGCTGGTTTTGTATATCTTGTAGAGTAGCATTTACCTGTAAGTTAATGTTACGTTAATGAGTGGGCTATTTCAAAATAGAGTCAGATGGACAAAATATTCTTAAAAATTTTTCAATTCGGCTATGAATCAAGGTCAAGTAAAATATATTCGTAATATAAAATGTAATTTTATTAGAAAATCGTCATATTACCACAAAACTATTAAACATGTTAAAGTATGTTGATGTGGCGGGCCAAGATATTACAGTGTCCGACAAAAAGGATGAAATTAAAGCTACTGACAAAAAATGCTTCCGTGGTAATTCTATATAGAATTAAGAAGTTTCACTTGTAAAAATGATTCATAATGTCTGGTTGGGAACCCAACAATCCATTACATTAGTTTTCGTTATTTTTTTTTTTAAAAAAGATAGTCCAAACAATCTGGTTTAAAAGAAGTACATTTCGTAGTGTTGGATGGACAGTGTAGGATGGACAACACAGTACCTAACGGATTGCCGTTCGGAATAATTTATTTTTTACAAATGATTCCCATCAGTCCAGGAATTTGATGAGATATTCGAGATGATGGCACAACCACATCTGTGTCTTAGGATTCGATAACTAGTCTCCATTCTGGTTAAACTTCTTAGCTTGGAATAAATATAAAATATGATTAAATCACCTTCCATTTGATTGCATTCAAATTCATGCAGGTCTTCACAATCGCTTTGCACAGAATAAATAAAGTCAACAGTTGCCATGGATAACAACCTTTGGAATTCACGCTTAAGAAATAATTGTAGCCTTATCTTGTTAGCCTTGTTTTGAAAAAACTGGTTAAACTCCCTATTATTCGGAAGCATATCAAATGGTTTGATAAAAACGTTTTTTCTTCCACCGATAAAGTTAATAGCTCTTAATTTATTTTCGCTATCTTTTATTGTGACAGCAACATCGTATGGATCATTTACAAGAACAATATCAATCAGCAGCAGAATGTCGTTTAATTTAATCAATGGAACTAAATAATTAATTTAATTAAAAGGATAATGAAATACTTTTATTGCATAACCTCTCCAAGTAAAAAATGATTTCCATCTCACTTTTCACTGTCTTTAGTAGTTGGAGAAGCTTGTCACCACATCAATTCAAAATGTTTTATTGCTGGTGTTATAGCACCGAGAATAAATCTCTAGATCCGTCCCTGCCTTGGTTAAGGCTCTATGTAGAATAAAAATAACCTCAACTTCTGATCTGTTCTGCACTTTTCCACTTTCTAGCAGTGTCTTTCGCTTTCTCACACAGTTTAGCTTCATAGTTCTTTTGAATTTCATAACATATCTTTTTGGACAATATACAAGTAAAAGAAGCTGACTCAGTTGGCTTCTGTTTTTTCCGTTTGGTTGTATCAAAATTTATAACGATATATTTCTCCAAAAACAAGTTTAAACCAACACTACATACAATATAATTAAAATCATAAATCGTCTTCAATTACATAAAATATATGTCGGATGTAAAAAGAGTTTGTCACGACAGTTTTATATATGGGTTAGGTCACTAGAGGGGCAATATATTGTGGCATTAACAAAATTTGGTATCTTTAAAATAAACTTTTTTATCAGTATTATTCTGATAATAATTAGATAAGTATTTTTTACTATTTTTTAGTTCATGGATAGATATTCTAACATCGTTATTTGGTAAATGAAACAAAGTAAATGACTATAATATAGCAATTCCTTTCTGATCGTTCTTTTAATAACAGTGTATGAATTAAAGATAGTATCAAATTATAAATCACGAAACCGTAAATATTCTGCTTATAAATTTCCTCTACAACAAAAGTATTTTGCCTAAGCTAAATGAGTTATGCGTACCAACAATATGAGTGGAGTGAGTACAAAATGAGGAATGTGCGTAATCACTCCAATACACGAAGCATGTATCAAATACAAAAAACTGCATTAATTATCCGTAATAAAATTACACTGATGGCTACCCGAAAAAAAGTATTGATATCTTAATTTCTGTAGGTTTTCAGACCAATGCTTTTACATTTTTCTGAATCAGAATTAAATTATTTTTCTATTGATATAATATGAGAACATTTAGGGAAAAAAAAATTAGGGTCAAATTTTACCCAATTTTGCAACTAAATATTTTTGCTCAACATTAAAAAAAAGTTAACCCCTCCAATTTTACTCAAAATTAGTTGTACCAACCAAATCCGATCTAAAATCTTAGTCTGTTAATGGTGGTCACGGACTCATAGGGATTTTCCTCTACTATTACTTATTGCATACATTTTAACTTGTAATATGTCTATTAAACCATCTTCTGTTCGATTAATACGTAAAACCAAATAATAACTAGAACTAAGTACATTAGTTAGGACTGCAATTTAATAAAACGTAGTTTTTTTTATTCACTTAATAGATTTTATTTTCCATTGAAATATTTTACACTTATGTACAGCTGTATAAAATTTTTACAGAAAATAAAAAAACTCGTCTAAAAGAAAACAAAAAGTTAGTGCAAGCATAGAACATCAGGTTTCTTACATCTTAAAGTATAGCAGCAAATCCAGATTTTTTTTTCTGTTTTTACATAAAAATCTTAAATGCTTCATTTTAAAATATAAATTGAATTTATAAATTGAATTGAAACTATTTTCTTTAAAAAAAAAAGAGCTCTACAGATTGATGACTGCAATAATACAACTCAAACTCCATCCTGGTTTAAATTGTGACTCCTTCCGTTTATTTTTGCTTTTCTGGCATCGAATTATAAAAAAAGGGGATTTTATCTAAAATTTACCTAAATAGTGAGAGTTTTAACCTAACTTTATAATAATTGGTTGCAATTTCGAACGTGCAGGCACATCGATAGGTAATACAGATTACATGATTGTTATATTTCTCTTCTTGATAACCCTTAAAATAAGAAATATTTCAAAAAATTTTTAAGAAATTTTTTAGGCTAGACTTTTCGACCACACACTTTCAACAGTTAGATTAAATAGTCAACGAGAGAGGCTTTCATAGAAAGTCTTTTATTTTATCAAAAACGTTCTGGAATTTTTGTTTTGCAGGGCGTTCCTATTAAAAGATGATATATATATTAAAAGATGATATATATATTAAAAGATGATATATATATTAAAAGATGATATATATATATATATATATTGCAATATATATATATATATATTGCTGCTAAATATTTTTGTGAAATAAAAACTATACGCAGGATTCGTCCTTTGACAACAAAATGTTTTTACTTCCTAATCTTTGGTTTTCATGAAACCTACTGACTTTCTTTTTATATGAGTTTTCTTTTTCATCACGCTTCCAGTGAGATGGTTTTTGAATCGTATTTAAAATTTCTGTCTTAGATTCGGAAGGATGTTTATACACGAAGTTTCCATCGTTAAATGCATTTCTTATCTCGTTTTTCAATTGTCTGTTAGTTCGCCTCAATTCTCTAGCGGTTATGACTTTATTGGGGTCGTTTTTTATATGATTATTATTAGTTAGTTGATCTATCTTTTTTGGTGCTCTCGTCAAGCATGTTTTTTTTAATTGCAAGGACTGACTTGGTGTGTTATTAGAAGAGTTCGATTGAGTTGGCTTGTATTCGATTTTCGTTTTTAAAGTAAACGGTCCGCTTTTCAAGAAAATAAATGAGTGCTTTTTCGCTAGAGATGTATCACTTTTGGGTATGTCTTCCTTTTGTAATACAGTGTTTTCATTTCGCATTTTAATTTTAATATTGTTCTTATCACTTATAGAATTATTTGTTCCTTCACCGGCTGTGGAAGTGATATTCTCTTTTGGTTTAGATGACGAGATTACCATGGTTGGTTTCCTTGGCGACGATAAAACTTTAACTTTAGTTTTTGGGGCAATAAAGGGTAATGTTCTTTTATTTTTTATTGAAAAATCATCCTCAAAATTTTCACTAGATTTGGAAGAATTAATATCATCTAAACTACGTTCAGCGACAGCTTCTTTAACATTCCTAGCTGTTGATTTACTGGCATCAAATGTTATTGCTTTATCGTTTACAGTACCACCTACTTGTGGAATATCCTCATTGGCTGGTACAGTTGTTTTATCAACGATCGATTCATTTAGTGGTTTGCACAAAGAACTCTCATTTTCAGCGGGAATTTTGTCTGAAAATTCTTTCTTAGACATGCTGTCATGTTTAGTAGATTTACACGTGACTTCTTCATCATCTTCATGCAATACAGCATCTCCTATAAAATCATCTCGCAACCGTTCTAGACTGTTTATATTAGCAACTGCTTCCTGAAATTCGTTCCTCAAAACTTTTGATTGAAATTTTTGTGGATGTGGTGGAGCGTTTGTAGAATACATCTGAAAAGCTTCGATGAGTGAGTCAATACGGACAGGTGAAACAACTGTAGAATCTGGGTCCGTGCTAGCAAATGTTAACGAGGGGTACTTACTATCTTTTGGTTCTAACGTGTTTGTAAAAGAAGTATTTAAATCTGAAGGCTGTTCAGTTGATCTCGGTGATGAAATTGTTGCATCCTCAGGGAATCCTAATACCTGTGGCATTGGACACTCTAATGGTGGATCAACGGGTAATTGCCTTTGTACTGATTTTTGTGGTAAAGATTGAAGAGGCGTAAGTAAAGAGGACTGTTCTGATATTTTATCACAATCATTTTTATCTGATGTAGTTAATTTCAATTCGTTTTTATAGTCAATATTATAAGTGCTATCGTTAATGGAGGGTGAATAATCATCAACACTCAACTGTTGCAATTTATGCGGTGGAATCGATCTTTTCCGTGTGGTATATTGCGCCGTTTTTGGTTTAAAATGTGTTTTTTGTATATGTTCTTCATAAGAAGGTGCAGCAGGTTGGCGACGCCGATCAACAGAATTGAATATTACTTTTGGCGTCACCGAATATTCGGTAGAAAAATGCTGAATAACTGGTTGCGATATGACATATTTCTTAGGAATTATTTCAGAGATGCCTTTGTCAACTTCAGATGATTTATTTATATTTTCGTTGCTCGTTGAGCTTTTTGATTTTCTTTTGCCTTTTCTTTCGGCAGTCTTTACGTCAGCTGCCGACGGCACATTGCGCTTATGCTCAATAAGTTCTGCACTCGTAGTCGTGCTGCTTAATACACGCTTATGTCTCGGTTGCCGTAATAAATTCCGTTGAAATATTTCATTATAATCCGCAATTTCATGATCCGACGCATCCGACACATTTCTAGATAATTCGTCTAATTGGCGTCGTTTACAGACAGGAGACACGGGATTTGATCTGCTATTGGTTATCGTCGATGGTATCGCTAAACTACTGTTATGGGAAGTTCTTATAATATCATCGGAATCGTTTGTGCAAATACTAGAATCACTCTGTGCGAAAGGAGAGTCCAAATCACTTTTAAGAGGTGAAAATATAGAATCGGCCGGAGATAAAGGAATTTCATTATCCTTTTCTTCCGAATCGTATTTTTCCTCTTCAGTATCGTCAGGCTGACGTAAGGTGTAAATCTGTTGATCAGTACCGGAGTCGCTGTCGTCCCCGGGTCCATCATGGAATTCAATTTCAGATTCACCTCCAAGTAAATATTCGTTTTCAATCGAAAAAACTGAAACGAAATTGTCAATTAGGAAGCACACAAACTCGCTCGTACCACTTGTCTGTTCTGTTGCTTCAAGTTTACTGGTTGAAGGTGGCCACATTATACTCTGGCATATACAGATCGAAAGGTTGTACGAATTCATATTGTTTCTGTTAGAAAATCTCTGTATGTGGTGGAGAACACACATAAGCTTCATGAGAAGTTCATAATGTTCCTTAGGGAGAAACTGAAGAACGCTAAAAAAGAAAGAGATATTTTAAGATATTTCTATTTCAGATAACATTTTAGTCGGAAAGAATTCAAATTGGGTTTATATTTTTACCCTTAATGAGAGCAGCGTGAGTGACTGAGTACCTTATTTGTTACATACTTCAATCTATTTTACACTGGATTCTGAGTGATAGAGTATAGTTTACTTTATTTATTCATAATAATTTACTTTTATCTGTAATATAGTGGAATTTATGTAAAATTAAAAAAGCTCTTTTCAATCAAGAATCGTAAATGTATAGAAATCATAAATCTAACAAAATGATGGGAAATTACATTCGATAATTTCACGAAACAAAATAGGCTTTTAACTGCGTGCTTATACAGGGGACTTAAAATTCCTTACGTTTTCACTTCTTCTACCCGTGCACCAATATTATCAGCCAGCGATTTTGTTCCAATCAGGTTGTCATACAATGCAGAAATAATTACACAGTCTGGAAGCGATCTGAAGAAATCCTTAATCACAGCGGCCAACACTATAATACTGGTGTCTTCCATGTTTTCATCTTTGCCTATTTAAGAAAAATTCTATTCAGCAAAAAAAAAAAAAAATTTTTTTTTTTTAATTCTGCAAGTTTATCACTTTCTTGCGAAATTAAGTAAACGATAAATGCATTTAACAGGGATTGTTAGAGAGAATAACATTCGTCAAATAACAAAAAAACTAACCCACATGTGTTTTGTAGTGATGAAAGAAAACTGATAATTCAGTTTTTCTTCTTGAAATTATATTTTAATCTACATATTTAATGCAGGAAAAATCAGTAAATAATTCCTCATGAAATAAAGCTTGACTCGTAAAACCTAATAAAAAAATAAAAACTTGACTCGCGAATTCTTATAAAAAAATTATTACTTGACTCACCAAATCTAACGAAAGCATTATAGCTTGACTCACCAAATCTAACGAAAGTATTATAGCTTGACTCGCCAAATCTAATAAAAGCATTACTGTCTTCTCTCTAATTCGAATTCCAAGGCGAAAAACATTTGTTCGAATTGATTTGAAGGATAAAAGTTCGAACTTGGGAGAAAACTTCGGATTTCAGAACAGAGAAAAAAGTAAGTTTAGACTTAGGAATTAAGAAGCAGCCATCTTATGCTTGAAAATTTTCAAAGTTCAGTTCTTTAGCAAAGTATGGTGTCTTTTCTTAGAGCAGGACACCACTGACAGGAACATTTTCGTAAAGCATGACACCACTGACAGGAACATTTCCTGATCTTAGCCTTGATCTTATCGTTTGTGAATAGCTTTATTATAGGTTTCAACTTTTAGAAGTTCGGTTGCAGCACTCCCAAGTTATAATTATTTATTTTAAATATTTAAGTCATGACCATACACATAAAATTTATAAGAAACAAAAATGCTTTGAAAGACTTTTTTTTTTCACCTTTTGAATACTTTACACGGGCAACGAACGCATTTCATGCTCAACTCACCTGCGTCGAGGTTTTGTCGAATCTGCTTAGCTGTTCTTTGAAGGGCTGATTTACGAAAGATTCCAGTCGTACCCGGACCTCTGCGAAACAGCTGGACCAAAATATTCTAAAGGAAAATAACTAATTTTTTTATAATTTTGCGTTTGTACACAACATTAAAACAATAGAAATTTATCATCATTACTTTAGTCTTTAAACTGGAAATAATTTCGCACCATGTCGAGTTACATGTGTGAACGCCTCGCACCACATCGAGTTACATATGTGAACACCTCGACGCCCCGGTCATTCATTCATTTAACGTTGGTAACATACACAGTTGAATAAAAATATTATATAATGTTATAAACACTAATACAAACCAACATATCCTTTTATATTTATAAGTTCTAAATAAAACGCATTACAAATAAATAAAACTAACAATATATTGTTCATGACGTGCAGATCCATGCCTTAATACGATTAACAATAGTTAATTTAAAGGAAAACAAATATTTGGAGCTTTTATAACTAAGAAGAAGTCTATTCAAAAGAAAACACACTTTAAAAATAAGTGAATTTGTTCCATAACTAGATGTTCTCGCAATTGGGTGTTTCAAAATAAAGCGATTCCTGAGACAGTGTTGTATTTTTTACAGGAAAATTTTCCCACAATAGTTCGGGATTTGGTTTGTTCATAGATTAAATATATCTCTAACATTAGAATCTGACAATGTTTCGCATGAACACTGACTGCGCTTTCCAAGAGAAGCAACTCATTGGCATTTAGAGGTCACCCATAAAATCAACATTTGAAGATAAAGTTTTAGGTAGGAAATATACCCTGAGAAAAAATCTCCATTTTGTCTTGGTGAGAAACTGGGAATCATTTCTTACATAATTAAATGCCGTTTAAGTACCAAAATAATTGGACTAAAATTCTACCACAGTTATAGTTTATGTTTATAAGGAATGTGGCAGTTATTATTAAAATGTAGCAACATTTTATTACTAAGCGCGTCAGGTAATACACAGTTCCATATTATATATAATGTTAAATGAAAAAATTTTATTACAAATTCGACATGTTATTTTATAAATGCAAAATGTGTTATTGTGAAGTACGTATGAATTCATAAAGTGCAATGATGTTATTATAAATGCGCGAGGTATTAAGAAACGCAATAGCATTCTAGTTTAAAGTTCGAAAACAAGTTATTACAATGGTAATTACACAAATTTCAGAATTAAATTTTTTTTCCAGAATTTCCAGCCAGTTAGATTGGTTTCAAGGAAAACAGCTGTGCCAATTAACAATATTGTCTGATAATAATCTAATTCGATATAATTCGATGGTAAAAAGAATTTTATGGGCTAATTGTTAATTTTAATCATTTGAGAACGTTACGTTACTTAAAAATAAGCCCTAGCTATCGTATGTTTATAGTTGTAACATTCGTATAGAAATACATATCGAAAATAGAAACCAAAATTACCTGAATAGGAATCGGAATATTGTCTTCATCGGTTGATAACGACGTCAATGGGTTTCCAAACAGCCTATAATTAGAACGAAATAAATTCCGTAAACTTTTTCGACTATGGTTTCGCAATGACGTCATCCATATAAAACATTTATATATATACGGACAATTATTTATCTAGATGTTTTTAGATAGACGTCTTTAAATAAACCCTTTGCAACGTTGTATTTTCTTTTGCTAAGATTACATCATATTTAACTCTCTAAAAGACCGCAGAGTTTTGTTATGGCATTTCGTTTTTTCTTTCTTTTGTCAAAACTTTCATTGAGTTAAATATATAAAAATTTATCATCACGTTTTAAAATAAATAACTATTAAAATTTTATTTATGCATTGAAAAAAGGTCTGATTTTATTACAACTTCAAGCATAGCCCCTGTATCTTTCGCGACTCTATTTGTGTCATTTAGGGATGATGTGAATTAAAATTTAAAATTCCCTTTAATTTTTTTAATATTAAAAGTTTTAATATTATTTAATATTTGCTGGCATCTAAAACCATTTTATTTGAAATTCTGGTTGAGTTGAACATTTGCTAGTTCGAAAAAATTGCTAGTCCCTTATAACTTCGAAACAGTTAACTTCTACTGTAGTTTAAATATAAATTTCAAAACGCTTTTCAAATTTCTTTTGAAACTTTGAAATAAAGAACGCAAATTATTTCAAAGAAAAGTAGAACTAAGAGCTTTTTATTTTTTTTTTCGCAATACTTTTTAAGTTAACGTAGTATATGAAACATACCTCCCTGGCGGAGAGTTTTCCAAATAAGATAACGACGGAGAGTATTTTAACGTTTTTTTGTTCATCGCCCAATTGTATATGGGCGACTTCTTCATCGGGTTCTTCCAAGATTTCCGTAACGAGTTGTTCAAATCTGATGAAAAAATATTATATTCGTTAATAATTTATATTTGAGTATTTACCATTTTCTATTTATTTAGCATATGGTTATAAATAATTATTATCTGGATTAAAAGAGAAAAAGAAAATTTGTATGTTAAAACTTCTTTCCCTTACATACGACATAAATATTATGTTCGGTAAAACCATTTAAAATCAAAGTGGACATAACACAATTCATATCTTGTTCACGTATCTATGGGATATTTTTATTAAATTATACTGAACCTTTCATCGTTTAACGCCGCCAACCGCCCTTGTTGACCAGGCGAAATGAAAATTATATTTCTGAAAAATATTAAGAGATTCAATTATGCAAACTAAAATGTGGATCTTTCTTGCATCTGAATATGACGATGACTTAAGCGTAAAAGGAAAGATATATAAGAATGGACAGCAGGAGTTTCAAGAACAAAAATCGATGACAAGCGCGCGTTTTCTTTCAATAAAAAAATTATGCGATGAGAAAAGAGACTGGTAACTAGGTCTTTTAATCAAACTACCCAAGACATTAGATTCATCATATGAAATACAACACCTAGTACAAAAGTTCCAACAATTTTGCTTTAGATGAGGCTAAAAAGTTTACGAAAGTAATTATGGAATTACTTGGATTAATGATATGAACTAGTAGCTCTATATAAAAACAGGTTATGAGTCAGCATTACAAAATTCACAACAACAATAAAAAAAATAGATGGAGTGAGCAACGACTAACTTTATTAGGAAGGTTGACCATCAGTAGGTTTTAGCTTTCCAGTTTTCAATAGGTTCTAATTCCCCAGCGCTCCGCATGTTTTAATTCTCAAGTGTTTTGTAGGTTTTAATCATCCAGTGTTTCATAGCTTTTTACATACTAAGCTCTATAGCAAAGCAACATGTGTAAAAGGGTGAATGGATTATAACATTAAACATTTAAACCCGCAACTATTTTTGATAACTAAAAACCTCGTATTTATACACGCAACTTAGCAAAAGAATTAACCCCATAAGTACACTTTTAAAAAAAGTGTTTTTAACAAATCACAGAACAAACAAGATTATAGCATGCTGGAATAAAAGCGGAAAAATAAGCGGAAAAATAAGGTATGAGTCTTTGAGGAATTTAACCTGTACATTACTTGGATTTAAAATGTACATTATTTGGATTCAACATGTACATTACTTGGATTTATCATGTACATTACTTGGATTTAACATGTACATTATTTGGATTTAACATGTATATTATTTGGATTTAACTTGTACATTATTTGGATTCAACATGTACATTATTTGGATTTGAAATGTACATTATTTGGATTTGAAATGTACATTATTTGGATTTAACATGTACATTATTTGGATTCAACCTGTACATTATTTGGATTTAACATGTACATTATTTGGATTCAACCTGTACATTATTTGGATTTAACATGTACATTACTTGGATTCAACATGTACATTATTCAGATTTAACATGTACATTATTTGGATTTAACATGTACATTATTTGGATTCAACCTGTACATTATTTGGATTTAACATGTACATTACTTGGATTCAACATGTACATTATTCAGATTTAACATGTACATTATTTGGATTTAATATGCACATTATTTGGATTCAACCTGTACATTATTTGGATTTAACATGTACATTAGTTGGATTCAACATGTACATTATTCAGATTTAACATGTACATTATTTGGATTTAACATGTATATTAATTGAAATTTCTAATTTATTTTCAATTTCTCCACATCTCTTTCCTTATCTTTAGCTTATTCACATTTTGATCATTTATAAAAAAATAATTTAAAATGCCACGAAAAATATCTTCATAACTTGTCTTTTGACGGCCGCAAAGCCATCCTTCCTCTATCAGGATAATTTTTGACAGTCAATATTAAGTACTCACTGCAACAATTACAAGACTTTTATGGCTATCTTAGGTGCGCAGTGTTTAGTCCTAGCTACTTCCGATTTATTTATAACAGGTTTTTATTGGCTAAGCAAAGATGAAATTGTGTGGCGTATTAACACACGTAATTTCAAATTAACTAAGAAAAGGAGGTGAGAGAAAATAAATTATTTTTATTGCTAACCTAAGTTCATTCGATTTCCTCCTTGTTTTCCCTTTTGTAATACAAACGTGCAAGCAGTTTCTAAGCTCATAGCCGGCTCATTTGAGTTGTCGTTCTCATCTTTGATCGAACCCACTAGTCGACTATGATTTACTTGTATTGAGTAAGGAATCTCATGACCTAAATAAACAATAAAATTTAACACACGATTAATTTTTTGTTTTTAAAATTTAATTTCAGCGGAGATACGCCCATCGACATTTAAAATTACAACTCTAAATTTTGTTAATGCTAGATGAAATTGGTGTAAAAAAAGTAGAACTGTGTTTAATTTGAGTAAGGAATGCTACCCTATAGCACAGCACATACCTATCAACGGGTAAGGGATATCCTTTGTAGACAACCAAAGCTGGTATAAACTCTGATCATCTGCCTAAGAAATAAAAAAAAATACATAAATAAACAAGAATTATTATCACTGGCCCGAAAAGAAGAAAAAAACTATAACAACTAATATGGCTATGGTAAAAATTTCAATATGACCAACATGCAAAAATAGTCATAACTAATATTTTCCCATATCACAAAATCTTAAAAAAAAAAAAAAAAAAAAATCTGAAAGCAAGTTCTTCATAAGGAAAAAGAATTTTTGATAGGTCATATGAAATAAAATATAACCCTATATCAAAATAGATCATATTTTGGGTCCTGAGGTAGTCCAATACCATGACCATTTTCAAAATGGCCAATAAATATAAATGCAAACAAAACTAATATTTTCATATACCAAACAAGATTGCAGAAATACTAAATAATCAAAATATACCCTGCTATAAACTTTATGTAGAATTTAAAGAGAAAATTAATGGACTTCGAGAAAAGAAACGAAAGGACTTCAAGAAAAGAAATGAATAGACTTCTAGAAAAGAAACGAAAGGACTTCTAGAAAAGAAATTATTCTAGAAAAGAAACGAAAGGACTTCTAGAAAAGAAATTAATGGACTTCGAGAAAAGAAACGAAAGGACTTCTAGAAGAAAAATTTTTCTTTTAAATTTAACAATAATGCTCTGTTTTAAGACGGAATACATTCCACTTTTTTTCTAGAATTTTAAAATATTATTTACTTTTTGAAAGGTCTGTAATACTAAAACATGCCGATTGTCCCAGAAAGTTGCTAAAATTTTCACAGAAGTAACTTCTGATTAAAGAGATCACAAAGTATTCTGACGAGAGAATCAAAAATAATGAAAAACACTTTTTGTTTCATTGAAAAAGCTTTATCGGTTGTCCGGATATTTAAATTTTAAGATTACAAGGGCTCCAGATGGAATGAACTGAATGGGTTTTGATTGAGTTAATTTTCCCTCGTGGTTTGCTACCAAGAAGGGTATCTGAACAATATAATCAACTTTGTCCAATAATAATCATTCCTAGTGTCTGTATCTGACCTTTATTCATAAAGTTTGATTGAATTGATCTGTTGTTTGTTATTTGTTTGAAATCTGTATAATCCATTTCAGGAAGACTGTCAAACTGAAGGTATAATAAGGTCTTTTGAATATCAGGATTTTGAATACATTAATGAGGCAATCGAACGATGTTAACTTGCAAACAAAATAAATGGTTATCAAGGATAAATAAGGCTAACATTTGAAATTAATAGTTTGATAGAAAAGTATCGCAATCACAATTTTTTTATAGTTCAGCACTGCAACCAGCATGTTTTGTACAGTAGCTTATTTGACATGTTCTATATAGCCAAGTACCAAATTTCAAAAAAACAGTCATAAACAGCTGAAAAAAGGAAATCTTTCTAGAAAAGCATCCTAAAAGGACAATTTGTCTAGTAGTGTAAAATAAATTTACCTGGAAATAGCATCATTGTAACTTTAAATAAATTTGATTTTAATATCCTGTTTTCATGCTTATTATTTTTCAAAAGCCTCCAACATATTACCCATAAGTAAGTAAGTAAGTAAGTAAGTAAGTAAGTAAGTAAGTAAGTAAGTAAGTAAGTAAGTAAGTAAGTAAGTAAGT
>JAUZNK010070590.1:0-14061 GCA_035046665.1 Euphysa ruthae
CGTTGCTGAAGTTGCTATCACAACCTACAACCCCATACTTCATCATTTTGACAAATCTCACTCTAAAGCGATAATAATATTATAATATATTAATTTTTAAAATACCAATTAAAAAACTATGATATAGCTATTTTTTGCCTAATTTTGCATACATTAAAACTGCATACCATAATTTGCTTACCTTTTTCAGAAGAAACTCAGTACATTTCCCTATAAAAGTCCAGGTAAAAAGAAAGAATAAAAAAAATGAATTTTGAGTTAAAATTTTACTCAAACATAAAATAAAATAAATATAGTTACAAGCTAACTAATTTTTGGCGAGCAGGAGAATAAAAAATAGTCTGGATCCATTTATTTATTAGGTGCACATATGTGGAATAAATTTTTTCTCATCATAACATAATTTAGCGATTAAGAACTATTTAAGAATTGGTCCATTAATCTAAAGATGGTGCCCCATAGATATTTTGACACATCGTTGTTATGACACATCAATAGTCTAACATTACATAAAATCTATATACATATATAAATATTTTTTTTTTTTTTAAGGATCTTGAGAATTCAATTAGTATGAATCATATTAATTATACTTTTGAAAGATGATTTAAGTAGTTCTTATAAAACTTAAGAAAAACATATGCGTGTTAATGAAACATGCCAAATTGTCATGTTCTGGATGCTTCTTGCTTTACATGTGGTTTATCATAAGTTGATTTTGTTTTAAAAAGCGTCTTGATATATCATCTTGTTTGCAAAAAGCGTCTTGTTTAAAAAAAGTGTCTTGATATCAAACTTTGTTTTGAAAACGCCTTGTAGCGTCTTATTATTTTATATAAAAATTCCTTCATGCAAATTCCTTATCGTCTTCTCTTAAATTTTTTACAAGACTTTTTTTAAGTACACGAATGTGTACTGCTTATTTGTTAGCAAATTTTGTCCATTTTCCAAGGTGCTTACTCTAGATGGTCCCTTAAAAGATCTGGATCTACTCATTGATTATTTATACGTGACATTAAACCAAACCTTGGTTCCTGTGACTTGATTTAGGATAAGCATTATACCGACAGTTTTTTTAATTTCATTGAATTTATACAGAAAGGATTTAAATCAGGATTAGCTAAAGCAGGAAAAATTTTAAATGGAAAATTGGAGATAAAATTATATCAAGAGCTGGTATTAAGAAATTTTTGTGTTTGACAAATATAACATGGGTGTTTATGTTTCAAAATTCCTCATAGAAATTATTTGAATATCTTATTTTCTTTTAAGCAAATTTTACAAGACTATTTCTTAAACTTGCCTTTCATTAAAAATAGCTTGCTGAATAATCTCCTGTTTTTTCTTGTAAATTTTGACTCAAAAAGCATGGGACTGCTGACATGTTTTTTATGTTTGTTTAAGCCATATGTGCTATCATCATAATGTCATGCACCGTTTTAACACATTTAACCTACTTTGTAATATTGGATTCCTTAGTTTGTCCGTTCTACAAAACATTTTTTTATATTTTTCTGAAATTTTTTGGAATTGAAAGTGTTAGGATGATAAAGAAAAACAAATGATCAATTTTTTTTTTTTTGATACTGAACACGGATTTGCTAAAGTATGGCTATTTTAGGCCAAAAAACTATGTTTTTTATTAACCTAATTTTCATTCATTGGCTTAGCCCCATTAATTTTTCTTCAGAACTTAACTCTTAAAGTTTGATGCTATAAAATATTTCTTTTCTTTTATTTTATCATATTGGCTATTCTGTAAAACGCATTCTGGCTTGGTATTAGAGGCTCCTGCTCCTAAAAGCACATTTTTTGTTTTTTGTTTTTTTCAGGGTTTATATTCTGTATTTTGAAATTTCATCTAATGTTAGAAAATATTGCTTCTGATTATTTTTCCATGCAGGCTGTAAGCATGAAGTTTGAGGTTTATAAAGGGGACCTTTCAAAAACATGGGTTAATATAGATTATTGAATTCTTTTTTCTTTCATAGTTTGTCAATCCTCCAGAAAAGTATGAGAAAGATTCAAATAAGGTATTATTTTTTATATGCATTTATTGAAAATCCAGAAACTTTTTAAGCACATTTTGAAATATACGAATGTATATATTTATAATTTTGGTATAAATTATAATTAGATACACAAGTTAGGTTTTTCAAAGGGTATATTCAGTTTTTTTTTTTTTTTTTTGGTTTTTTTTTTTTTTTGTGCCATAATTTTGTTTTTTAGTTTTTTTTTTTTTTTTGTTGTTTTTTTTTTTTTTTGCTTTTTTTTTTTTTTGGAGCAATAATATTCTTTAGTAGTTTTTTTTTTTTTTTTTTTTTTTTATTATTATGTTCAGATAAATTATCCCAGTTTTATGCATGAAAACCATACTTCTGGAATGTCCGGGAAATTTTGCTTTGCCTTAGAATGTACTGTAATTTTTGTTTGAGCTTGAAAATTTTCTGGAATCTCCTGGAGTTTTGTTTGTTTCGTCAATAAACAAACAAACAAACAATAATTTAAAAGGATAACTGTATTATAGGAAATAAAGTAGATTTTGTTGCTCTAACTATAGTATGATTTAGAATTTGTGTGGTCTGGAATACCTTTATATAAATAACAATATTTTTTAGATATTGATTTTCATCATCAAAGTAACTATCAATATCAATATAATTAAAATCCAAAAATAGGTTTTTTGTTGTAATCCATTTAATTTTGATAAAGGAATGAATTATTTTCAAAGTCTTACTAGGGAGTTGGTTAATGAATTGGGATCATTTTTTGTCATCATTTTTAATGATGATGCTGAAATTTATTCATCACTCTTATCAACAACTTTCGATCAAGTTTTCTTATATTAATATTATGTTAGTTTCATTTCGCTTTTGTTGTAAATTTTATTAATTAATAATTATGTCAACAAAATTGGCTAAATCTTGTTTTAATTTAGACTGTCTACATTTTGATTTAAAAATTATTATGGTTACCATGTCACATGCAGTGAAATTTAAATAAATTCTTAAATTTAAAATAAAACATCCATACATTTCTGCATTTCAATGGCTTGAGCAAAAATTTGAACGGAAGGAATCTTTTTAGGATTTATTTGACACATATTAATAGTATTTTTCATGTCAAAGTGCATTATACCTGCGTGTATCTTCTTTCCCTGATGGCTTGTTCAAGGGTAAAGGGTCATTTGTTTATTTTTTCAAATAAGCTCAGTGGGTTGGGCCTTATTCGAGTAGTGGGAGCTTAATAGGGATTGGGAGCTTAATCATTTACAGCACCTTGTTAATGGCATTATGAATCAACACGGTGAGGTACTTTTGTATGATGGAATAATCATTCTATACTAAAGAAGTCCTGTGGTAATATTTATGCAAGTAATGACAATGTTCAAGAAAAATTGGATCTGATTTTCAAAAATTTCCAACAAGAAACTGATGATGTACAATTCTAAGTGTTTTCGTAAAAAAGTATGTATGTACATCAAAAGAAACAAAAAAAAAAAGAGAAAAAAAAAGAGAAAAAAAGATGCGCTACTATTAGATAGTAAGTTTTAAAAACATAATTTGCTACCAAAATTTACAAATTCATCCAACAATAGTTAACTCATGAAACTGAAGTATAGAACAATTAGCCTTTCTTTGCAAAAATGTAAACTTTTATCTGAAAGGAATAGTCCACTGGCTTAATGCAAATCTAGTTTCTTTAAATGTGGACAAAACTGAGTATATTATATTTTCAGCTCCATGGAATCTAATAAACCATGAAATCAAAATAAATGGTAAAAGACTTTATCCTTCTAAGTTTGTAGTGCCTTGTTGTCTTAATGGAATGTAATTTATCATGGTGGTTTCAAATAGATAAACTTCAATAGATCTAATAGCATGCTATGTAAAATACTTCACTTTGTCGATAAGCATATTCTAAAAAATATATGTTATTCTATTTTCTCTTCTCATTTAAATTACTGCTGTCAAGTGTAGGTCCAAAAAGGAAATTACCTTATCAACAAAATACTTTCAGATCAACTTCAATCTGTTTCAATCATTTAGATCAGATACCTCAGAATCATTTAATGAACTAAAAATTCCGGAATTTTCATCGTTAGTCAAAATAGCAAATCTTCTTTTTGTCTTCGGTTCTGACAAAATTACTTTTCCATCTTCAGTTTTGAATTTCTTTTCTGAGACTCGAATAACACATAATCATCTAATAAGAAATTTTGATAATAGAAAACTTTATTTTACACTCTGTAAAACGCAAAGGTATGGTAAGTATTCCATCATTTATCAATGCATCTGTGTTTGGAATAAATATCTTGTTTCTTTTGTAAATTAGTTTGAGAATTTAAGAATTTAACCTCTAGTACCCTCCTCTGTTTAAAATGGTATCAATTCAAAAAATAATTATTGTCATTAAAGTCTAACTTCTCTCTTTTTTTTTCTCATTTTCTTGTTGCTGTGTTGTGTTTTGTCTGGTTATTTTGCCTGGCTGTTTTTACTAACATTTTCTACATAAGTTTAATATTTTTTTTGTGAAGAGCTATCAAATTGTGTCTCTCCTTTGGTAAAATTTGTGTATGAGCAGCTCCATCCAATTAAGTTTCTAATGAAATTTTTTTCTATTATAAATTTATTTCAGAAATAATTGTATAATTATTAAAATATATAATTTTGGTTGTAGGATTGTTTTTGGAAAGTAAATTATTAATTATTATTATTATTATTAATTATTGATTGAATTTAATTATAATTTAGTTGTAAATAAAATAAATAAATAAAATGATTTAAAATGAAATAATCAAAAACTATTAAAACTTTTAAGATTTTTTAATCTTTGTGACGGGTTTATAGATTATATAATAATCATTATAAAATTATAGTAGAAAAACCTTAAATTGTGGGAATGCTGTTAAACCTTTACAAAAATTAATTTTGATTAATTCTGATACATTTTTGTAGGATTTTATGACAAAGATACGTTGCATAAATTGATAAATAACCGATTAATAATCATAATCACGATCACATAATGTTTTGCAAGATGAACGTATAAACCCACTTCAAGTTTGGAAATAAAAATTATTAGTAAATTTAGTAGAAAATTAAAAGGCAAGTTTGTATATAATTTTAGATACTTATGTTTCTATGTCATTTTTTCAGATGCTCTCCTTCCAAACTAAAAAAGCAGTTTTAATGTATTCATATGCAACTGCTTGTTATGAAGTTGGCTCGACAACAGTAAGTTCATTTTTCTTCTACATTCTTTTGAATCATGAAATATAAGTGTATTTTAAAATATATTCTTGTTATAAGTTAAATATATATGTAGCATTATGCTATACCAATACTCTGTAGCAGCACATTTTCTTTTGTTAAGCACAACACCTAAGAAAAGTACTTTAAAATACTTTAAAATTATTTGCAAATACAATTTTGGCTATTTAAACAACATCTTTTCAATAAGCATATTGCTTCTTTGTGGTAAAAAGTGCATAGGCAAAAATTATTTTTTCAGTAAACTTCCAGATGTGCACTACTTGGTCTTGTTACATCATATATTTTATTTGTTACAGGAACTGAACAGAGCATTGACTTACTTTGAGGAAATAAATGAAACCTACATCTTTTTATGTTTCCCGCTCCCATATTTTGGTATTGGAAGAGTGCTTTGTAAGCTCCACAGGTATTTCATTAAGGTTTTACATTTTTTTTTTTTTTTTGAAGATTTATAAACGGTTAATTTTCCCTGAAAGTTTGATCTCATTATTCCGAAGTTTTGTAAAAAGGTAGAATATAAAGTTTTCAATAATTTTAGCATGTTCACCATTTTGAAAATTTTATCGGAAATTTTATTTTTTCTCATTTAAAAGTCAACTTTGGTCTAAAACTTATCATTCTCTGCAAATTGTGGTTTATTTTGGTAAAATTTTGTGATGTGAAATAAATTTTATTTCTTATAGGTTTAGCATGTCAGTCACTTTGAAAATTTGATTTTTTTAGTGCTTAACACCCTAAACTAATTTTATTTGGTTTCAAAAGCAACTTTTTTTCACCAAAAATATATTACGTTAAGCCTAAATTTTGTATCATAGTTTTAGCATGTCAGCTAATTTAAAAATTTTATTATGCCCAGTACCTAAGTCCTTAAATGAGTCATATTTGGTCCAAAAAGGGCATTCTTTGATTTTGCTACAAAAACTACTATTGTTAATTTCTTAAGAAAATTTTTAAAAGTTTTTTTATTAATCATTGTGTTTGCTAAACGAATCAAGTTTTGACCTAGAATAATTTGTTTTGATTACTGTATGCAAAAACTACTTTTCACTTTGTTAGAAAATACAATCATTTTAACATATTTATTTTGAAAACTTTTTGACCTTGTAACCAAGTCTTTAGACATTAGACTTTTTGCCAGATAGCAGCACTATAATGCTGTGTAATACATTGTTGTTAAGAATTGTGACAAACAAACTGTAAAGTACCAACAATCTGCTGCAGCGATTGTTTTTTTTTTTTTTTTTGATGTTGTGGTTAACATAATCACTTGTTTTGATATGTCTTAACATTATGAAATATTGGTAATACTTAACAGATATTGAAATACATAAGCTAAAAAAAGAATTAATTAAAAACAACATTTTTTTTTTACAAAAAAAATTCAAAAATGTAGAGTAATTTTGTAAATGCAATTGTCATAAGGCCAACAATAGTTATATGTCTTTTGGTGTATCCCAATTGACTGGTGTACAAGAGTGCTGTCCATAACATTTCAAAAATACTTTTCAACCATTCTAACTGAAATCTTTATTTCAATTCATTATCATTGACTGATATGTTCTTTTTTATCTTTAAAAGTTTGAATTGACTTTTTTATTGATTATTTATTTTGATGAAATCCCAGCCCAACATAAATTTTGAAAAAAAAAATCCTGCTTTGGTATTTCTTTTAGGCCTAAATTAAACCAAAGATAGTAATTTGCCGACCAGCCGATTTATACATGGGCATAGTGTCAGGTTACGCCAAAAGGACTGATAATTATGGTCAACCATAATTATTAAAAAGAAAACACTAAGCAAATTTCATGCGCACAGTATAATAGAACATGCATAGTATTCCCATGAATAAATAAAATAAGACAAAGACATGTTCATACAAATAAACAAAAATTGGTTTAGTAAAATATAGCACATTTATTGAAATAAAATCTTAGAATGTATAGTAAAATCATATTCACATCATTCTATAATCGGAAAAATAGAAAAAGAATTTCCAGAAAAACTTGCTCCTAAAATTCTAGAAATTGTGCATAAAAATGACCAAAAAACCTGAAAGTAGGGCATAAAATTGACCAGAAAAACCTAAAGACTTGGACAACAATGATCAGAAACACCTAAATAGGGTCCATAAATAATTTGCTTAAAAATGACCAGAATAACATAAAAAATATGCATAAAAATGACCAGAATAACATAGAAAATATGCATAAAAATGACCAGAATAACAGAAAATATGCATAAAAATTACCAGAATTAACTTAAAAATAAGCTTCAACTAAACAAAAGTTGCATAACATAAAATTTAAACTTTAGAAACTTTCAGAGAATGATACCATGTTTAAAAATTCTTAGAAATCAAAACTCTTAGAGATCAAAACTCTGAATGTCATACTGCAAAGTAGTTCCCAGAAAAATAATCCAAAAAAATAAAAAAATATAGATTATTATATAATAGTAAATATGATTTATGTAAAATTAGTTTCTTTTTACATGTTTGTGAAAAAGTAACAGGCATAGCAACGTTTATGCCAAACCTAACTTTTTTTAGATTGGTCGCAGCACGTTTATGTCTTTTGCTTTTTTTCTGTCTCTTTAACAAGGTTGTTGATCATTTTTGAGCAAATCTTTTTGATTTTAATGGAATCTACTTCGTTTGAATATTGAAGCATAACATTGTTAAAATATCTCACAAGTTTGGGTACAGACTTGACAAAATAATCTGGGTCTCCAGAAACACAAAACATAGATTCTTGAAAAATGTCAGTCACAATATTTTGTAGAAATGACAAACATTTGTTGCTGGACTTGTGAGTAATATGGATGGCTTGGTTATAATTTATACGAACTACCAAATTTTTTAATGCAACATGAAAGTTGAGTTAGATATTCAGATATATTATTGTTTCTTGCTGAAAATGGACATGGATTAAACACATATTCAGAACCATACAAACACACCCAAACAACATAAGAATTTTCATTGATTCTTGTCTCTGGAACCACTGTTGCAGCATATCATGTAAAACTTTGCTGTCAAACTTGGAAGATACTGGCTACTTAACAACCAACCAGCTTTCAAATCTTCAGGGAATGGTAACTGAAGAACATAATCAACAACATATTTGCTTGATCTACTGCTGTTTATTTTCTTTTGCCTACTGTTTGTACTTGATAGTAGATGTAAACCCAAAACTTCTGTCAAAATAACCTTTTCAGTCAAAACAACTTTTCTGAGACTACCAAGTTTGATCAGCACACCTCTTGAAGTTAAATATGTTTTGATTCATTTACTTTCTATCTTGACAACTCTTGACTAATAAGTAGCATCTTAAAACCAACAAAATTGGAAAAAAAGGAAATACAGTTTTTTTTCTCTTCAAGCTCTATAACTGATAGCATTTGTTTGTCCTATTCTTAACAACAAATATACAATCCTACTCTCTGAAAAAAGGTCTACTCAAATCAGTTTTGGCATTTTTAAATGTCTTTTTAAAGGTTATGTTCCGGTTTTGACTTTAGAAAAATTTGTTGACTTTAGAAAAATCAATACTAATATTCTCAACATGTTACCATTTTGAAAATCGTATCATGCCTAGGTTCCCAAACGAGTTAAATTTAACCAAAAATTTTTTTATTTCTAAAACTTTTTACAGGTTTTTTTTTTGTAGAACATTTTACTGCTTTTCAAGTATTTTAGTTTTTACACCCTGAGCTAAATTAGGCTAATTTTTACACCCTGAGCCAAATTAGGCTAATTTTTACACCCTGAGCCAAATTAGGCTAATTTTTTTCCAAAAATAATGTCTGGACAGTTCCTTAAAAATCAGTATGTAAGGGATTCATAGCTAGTCTTGTTGCTGAAATTTCCTCCAAAACTAAACAGGAGTTTTTGCAAATATTTTTTGATGTTCTGTCTTTTTCTTTGAAGAGCGAAAGTTTTATATTTGTGTTACAGTAAATATGATCTTGCAATGATTACCCTCTCCCCCATCCCTACTCCTCTCCTATCCTTTTAAGTCGTGGAAGGAAATTTTCAAATGTTTTTGCTTTTGTTAATGAAAAGCTCTAGTTTATATGAGAAGGGTTTAGTGTAATATATTGAGGATAATTTTCATGGGGAAGTGGGGTGGGAGGCAGCTGAGAGGGGAGTTAGATAAAGAGAAGGAAGTTTTTGTTGATTTTAGGCAAAAAAATATTTTAAGCACAAATTTACTTTGTTGTTTAACGCAAAATAAAAAATCATAGCTTTTTTTGTACAAATATGGATTCTCTTATTAGATTTGCTGAAGCCTTTCAACCACTGCAAGAGGCTCTGAATATTGATAAAAAGGCAGGAAAATCTTTATTAAATTTATTCTGGCCTGGTTCAGATGTAATCATAGAAGAATCGAAACCGACAAAACTTAAGGTATGAATCTTCTTTTTGCAAAAAAGAAACAACTTTTGTTATTATATCTTTAAGAGGTTTGTATCTTAAAAGCAAACTAGATTAAATAATTTATAAATGTCTCTCTTCTACCCTTTAATTTTTCTTGAGTGATCAGTAACATCATAAAGAAATTTTAAGTCATATTCATTGTGTTTCTCAATTGTTTTTCATATATCAAGATATAAAATTGTTACCAAAAGAAAAAGAAGACTCAAATTTATTTTGGTATTGTTGCTAATTCAATTTAGATGTTATGATGAATAAATTACATATCATTTGTCATGAATTAGACAAGGTTATAAAATTAAAATCAAATATCCAAGTAAGTTATTCAACATTTACACTGTAGTTAGGTAATTAGAATGATATTTATATATTTAACAAGTAGTGTTGTGGGACGCTCAGTTTGTTTTTATTCACTGCTATAGCTTGTTTTAATACATATACATTAAAAGTGCTTCTGAGATCTTTCTCCTAAATCATGAGATGTATCTATCTATTTTTATAACCTTTTAAATGTGCTTAGAAACTCTTTTGTTTCATCTCGTGATAAATTCTTTTACATTTAATTATCAAGATTGCCGTTGAATCTCTCTTACAACTTTGCCGTTACCCACCTAAACCAGATGCTGTATGCCGACATGATAATTGTTCGTTTAGGACCAAGTCAATATATTTTGGAGATCCAGGTAATTAGAATTTACTTCACACTGTAATTCTTTGCTTAAAGTTTTTAGTAAACATTGATTTTGAAATAAATTTCTAATAGGAAGAAATGTCCAAGCTATAAGAAACTTTTTAAAAAGCTTTTTTGAATTTGGTTAGTATTCTGTTATAATATTAGTTTTTGGAACTTTTATAGCCAGGTAAAGTTTTTAATATAAGCTTTGTAGCATTTGGCATCTATAAAGCATTTTTTTCACGATATCAACGGCAGAGTTCGGATCACAGATACCACATATGCATTTCTATATGAAAATTTTTTATTACAAAAGAATTTTGCATGATACTATTTTCAGATTAGATTTTAAAAATAAAGTTTTTTGCTATTTTTTACTATTTTACAAATGTTGTTACTAGTGTCGATAGGATTTTTCATGTTATTATGTCCATACTCTGGCAATTAAAAGTAAAAATATATATATATATATATCACAAATAAGGATAAGGTTCTGTTGCACAACATAACGTTATATATTTGTTAAATTATCGTGGAGCAAAGCAATAATTTTAGGTTAAGGCATAAGGCTAGTGAAAATCTTTTTTAAATTTCATGTCTTGCCTTATCTTTAGCAAAAATTTCATAACATTATTTTGCAATTTTTTGGTGGTATTAGAATCCTATAGACTATATTTTTTGGCCTTTATCGCTTCCCTACCTTACAAAAAAGTTGTATAGCAAGCATATTAATTTGGTTAAAAAAGTGGAAATTTTAGATTTTTGGAGAAAATTCTTTTTCAGTTCCTGAGTCCAAATATGATAATCTTGTTTGCCCAAAAAATACAATTTTTGAAAAGTTTTCAAGATATTTGGAGCGACGGTTGGTCTGTATGGTCACTGCTGCCAAAAATCCATGTTATAAGGCCTATGCCTTATAGCCCAAAAGTGGCATTTTCAGACCCTTCTTTGAAGTAATATTTCAGTTATGCTGCAGTTTAGGATTATGTTAGGAAGTATTTTTCTAGCAATTTGAGAATTTTAACCTTCTTTAATACAATTTTAAGCAAGGTAGGCTAGGCACGCTTGATACTATCTTGGTTTTCCTCAAAAATCATGGTTCATTTATGCTGAAATATGGGATAATGTTAGGAGATATTGTTTCCAAAATTCTGAGTATTTTGGCATAATTAATTCTTAAAAATTGGTAATAAACTTTTTAAAAATCTGTCTCAAAATTATTTTTTTGGAAAAAGTGTCATTTTTTCATTGAATTTTTAATTTTAAATGGATAATGTTACAGCTAAGTTAGAAGGCATCTTTTGACCTAAATGATGCCCTGCCAAAAATTCTTGCCTTTAGAAACTGGCTCTTGCAACAGGTGTTCAACAATTTCAACAACTTTGACAATTCCTTGAAAGATCTTTAAGTTTTTGATAGTCTATGAATAAGTTTTAAATTTTCATTTATATTCACTTGTTAGTGCTTTGGTTTCTCCAGAAACTGATCCTAAAGTACACTCATTAACAGTGTTGTAAGAAATACTCTTAAAATGTCAAAACATTAGTAAGAACTCGAATAAAGTTGTTAATTTTATTTTTCAGCTCCATGAACTCATGTCAGTATAACGTTAAATTTTCAGCCTTGAAACTCGTAAAAATTGTTGGATGGCAACTATTTTAATAAAATGGAGATTTCTTTTTATAGATTTCAAGGGTTTTATCTGTATACAATGCAATGAAAAGTGCTCTTTTGCATTTCATATTATATGCTGGAAAAAATATAAATCAGAATCTTATGCAACAGTCAAGTTTGAAAAGGTTAGTTGTTTTCTCTGGAAATTGTTGCTCCAGGCTTACTCCAAGATTTTTTATTTTAATATAAATGTTTTAATATAAATAATATAGCCTAACTTACAATCCTTTATTAAATTTAAAAAAATTAAAACTAATGATTGAAAAAATTTTTGGGTTTTTTTTTTTTTTTTTTTTCAAAAAAAATAATACATATTTTGAATTTAAAGATGGTGCCAAAAAATTTATCATCCCTTACCCTTATCCTCATCCAATACCCCCTTATCCCTGCTTTTAATATAATAATTTTAAAATAATTTTTTTTTTACTTTCAGTAATGTTATAGATAATGAAATCTCTATTAAAATATCCTTCAAACGTACATTTAAACCTTGGATTACAAATTGTATTAAAATCTTTCAAAAATTGCAGTAGTATACATGGTTGATTTTTAAGAGCAAAAAATTCTAATGATACATCAAACCCTGAAAAGAATTGTTAGTGTACTGCAAATAAAAATAAAACCAGTTCTATACCTACATTTATTCTTGATGATGAAGTGTCTGTGTCTGACCCTTAATGAGAGTGTCGTGTTCAGTTCTTACTTTTCCATTATCTGAAAAACTTTGCAATCCAAAATACATTATTCTTATGTAAACTTTTCTAGGTACTTAAAAAAAATCACAATTTTTTTATTTCTCCTGCGAGTAATATTGAACCATCCACCCATCTAAAATTTAAATCTTCTAGACTTAACATCTGTTCTCAAGGATCCTAATGGTGAAATAGTAATCATTTTAAAATTGTCTTTTTCATCTAGTGTTTTCCCTGATATTTTGAAAACGTCATCTGTTTTACCTTTGTATAAAAAAGACTCTAGATTAAGCTGCGACAGTTGCAGAACTGTATCCTTAATATCAAGTATTAATAAACTCTTAGATAACTTATGTATACAAAAATTTCGTAACAGGAAAATTGCTCCCGAGAAAATTTTTCCCCAAGAAATCATTAAAATCTCAAGCTCAAATAAACATCCAGCAAAAAACTGATTTAGCAAACAATGTCATACACAATAAAACATACAATAATCAAAAAAGTAATTCGGATTCAAACTGAGATGTTGGTCATTTAATCTTACAAAAGGTATCATGAATAAAAACATTTTTCCTTACAAACAAAATGTTATTGCGATGATTCCAAGATATTTGCCTCTCGTGAAAATTGCCCCCTAAAAAATTATCTCCTAAGCTGCTATCAAACAAAAGAAGAGCTTTTAAGCAACGCATTATAGAGTATCAGAGATCGGCAAAATTATAGAAGTTTACCCTTGTTACTTTGATTTTGACACAAGATAGTAGATGTGTATGCTCGTTGACTACACCAATGGTTTTGTCAGTGAAGTCAACCTTGATCTTTGCTTTACATTGGCCTTTTCTGCGTAATTCGCATTCATACGAACATGCATCAATTGCCAAGTACTTTTGAAAAACATATATAAATCCATCTTGAGGGATCTTCAGATTTCTTCTTTCACTATTGATAAACTCTATTTTTTTCACTTTTTACTTTTCGCACACTATTATAGAACAACTCTTGACTTCATAATGTAGTGAATGATGATTGGTGGAAATTCTTTATATGATTTGCTACTTTTTAATTTGATTCTTATATATGTACTAAATTATCATGATTTTCTCAGGGGCAATTTTCCTGGAATCCAAAAATTTATAGTTTCCTAAACTTTTTCAGTTGTCTGACTGATCTGCTATTTGGTTTTTGAGCTTAACAGATTCATGTTCTAATTAGCGTGACTGAAAAATCGAGATGCAGTTGATGAGAATAATATTGCTCTGGGTGTTTATTGATTTAAAAAAGCGGTTAATAATAATTGTTTAATAGAGTTAA
>JAUZNK010070601.1:0-14058 GCA_035046665.1 Euphysa ruthae
ATACATACATATATATATATATTTATACATTACATCAGTTTATATGGTAATAACAATAATAGCAATTTACAGGTATGGAAAAGGTCCATTTGCGAAAACAAAAAATTGACGATATGAATCTTTAAAATCAAGGGTAGAATTTTTTGTTAATTAAATAATTAGATGCTTGATTTGCTACAATAATTAATAAAAGTAAAAACACTATTTCCATGAACAAAAATTGAATTAAACTATCTACAAAATTTAGGATTACGAATTAATACAAATATGTAAAAATTCGAAACAATAATAATACAAAATGTGGCCAAACTAGAGCTTTTTTCTTAATTAAATATACACAAGCCCAAATTGATCAGTGAAGAAATAAATGTCAAAAAACAGCCAATGTTTTTTTTGCTATAATTCAATCTAACTTAATTATGAAAGTCAATATTTTTTCAAAACTAAATTATATATATATATACATTCACGACACAAACACTAATTTAACGTTTGATCGGTAAAAATTACCGAGCCAAACATACAGTTAATGTGTTGTTAGTTTAACAACTGTTACGTTTGCTGGTCGCACGACTGGCGCTACAGAAAAGCTATTCCTAGGCCTGCGATACTAAGTAAGAACTTTGAAAAAGACATTAGAGGAATTTTTGAAAAGTCAGGGCTTGATTTAAACAATGCAAGCAAAATGTTAATGTTAAGCAAAATTTTATTTGGGATTTGAGATTTCGGATTAAGCAGCACTCGAAATAGCAGATTTTTACTGTATGTATGGTACTCTATAGTTACCGTATGGTTCATTTTCGTAAAAAAAAAATTATTTGAAAAACGATAAATAATAATTTAAAAATATAAAATAAAAATATAATTATCGAAATTATTTAAAAATCGTGAAAAATGAATAAAAAAGCAAAATCTTGGCTAAATCACGGCCCTAAGATAAAAACGATTTCAATAACAAAAATAACCAAGGACGTTATTTGCTAAATAAGGTACTCAAAAAGAATTTTTTGTAGTATCATCAATGGCCACTTCCAAACCATAAGCGGTTTTCAAAGTATTTGAAAGATGATATTCGGCCTGATTTGGGCTAAATGAAATACAATTTCTCGCCAATCAATAAAATTGGAAATTTTTAAAAATAAAGACTAAAAATCAGTAAAAACATGTATTAGAAGAAGGCGATTTAATTTCAACTGCTATTAGAAGAAGACGTTTTAATTTGAACTGCTATATACTGGCATAAAGAATCCTTTCTTTTCCTAAGAAAGGTAAATGGTGTCATAATTTTTTACCAGAAAATCTCCTTACCAAATTAACAATGTAATAATAAAAAAACGAAAACCTTATATATATATATAAAAAAAAAAAACGAATAAAACAGAGCAATTACTTTTGATTTTTATATAAACAGCTGTTTTTTGAGTGAATACGAAACGTTTATTAACATGTTGTGTATGTGTTGCAGTTTTACTTAAGAAATATGATTCTAATTATCGAGAGAAAAAAAAAATCTGTATTGTACAATCATACAAGCGCATAAATTCGACATAAGCCAAATAAATCTACATTCCACGAAACTTTCGTGAAATTTTAGAATGCTAATGCTTGGATATGCGTGCAAAACCGATGCCATCTTTGTGATATCTTTTTGTTTTGCAGATAAGATAATATTCCAACAAATCGAATAATTTGTAGGAAAGAAACTACGCAGTGTCATCTCCAGACATAACATGGATACATAAATGTGACCCAGCTTCTTTATTAAGAGACAAAGGCAATCGCAAATTGCATATTCTTCTTTAATACTAAAACAAAGCATAAAATAGATAAGTTTATTTAATTTTTGTATTCTCTGAAGACCAGTCGAATAAACTAAAATTTTGCACTTCTCTCTCACATTAACAAAAGCAATTAGCTCAAGCCTCTGCAAAAAGATCTACAGAAACATCACGATAATTTCTAAATTACTTTTTGAACCTACCTTAATAAAAGAGTTCGTAAGATCCTCAGTCAACAGGATGATAATAAGATTGGCCAACGAACAACTAACGTAGAAAAAGTATATATCTCAACTAGAATCATATCTTCACCAAATGTTTTTTTTTTTAAAAACTGATAATGGCTGTGGAAATCTGCAGATTAGATAGTTGGGCCAATATTCAAACTGGCACATTTATAGTATAATCTAGATAAGAATTGAGCAAACTTAGTAGGTTTTAGATGAAAAGTGGTAGAAAATATTTCTTCCAATAAAAAAGCTGATGCTCCCATATTTGTTGAGAGGCAAGTTCTGCAGGAATAAGGAAAAATAAAGACATTCCATTGAAAATGGTCATATTAGGGGAAGGTGGCCATTTGGGTCAAAATATGGCCTCTATGGGCCATAAACGAGTTCAAGAAAATTTCAATAACATCAGTTTTGGTGAGCAAAAGGCTGAATAATGAGTTTTGGACAAGTGGCCATTCGCTCCAAAAGGTATCTATCCTCTATGACCCTTTAACTTCTTGTAAAATCAAAAAATATGGGCCACATAAATAAAAACGAGAGTTTTTGACAGGTAGCCTTATATTAAAAGATTCCTTCAACTAAAATATATAGAAAATATAGAACGAAGATAAAATAATATTTTTAAAACGTCATTTCCAGTAGATAAATCATCTGTGGCCACTGTCAGTATCCAGACTCAGTTGTGCATTATCTTTAACAGTTTGGGTGTCAAAAATGTGCCACAAAGATTTGACTTTTCTGAACTAAAATTAAACACAAAATGGCAAATATTAAATTTATATTTGCTTGGATCAGTTTCCCTATATTCACTCTTTTGTTGCTAATAACATAAAAATCTAGCTCATGTAAATAACCTCAAAATATGCCAATGCGTGTTAAAGAGGTTAGAAAATTTATGTTATTAGTTAGAAGATTTTGTTGTTATTAAGTTGTTATTAAGTGTTATGCTGAAAATTTATGATTAAATACCTTCTATTTATTAGTTTCAACTTCTGGTTTCTTTCCAACAAAAAGATATGTTGGGACCATTCCTTTTCCCTTTACATGTATAGTAGCCCTGTATTCAAACTTATAAAAGTGTTCTAATTTCTTCATACATTCTTCAGAAACTTGAATTCTGTCAACGACACCTGTTGAATCCATTCTGCTAGCTAGATTAACAGTATCTCCCCAAATATCATATTGAGGCTTCAGGGTACCAATTACCCCAGCTGTTACTGGACCAGCATTGAAACCAATCCGCAAGCGGAAACGAAATCCTAACATATTCTCATTGAAATCATCTAAGGACCTTTGCATTACCAGTACAAAATCCATTAATGACTTCAAATGTAAATATTTTTCATGGTTATCACCTTTAAAATGGACATTTAATTTTTTACTTGTGTGCTGATCCAAACCAGAAGCAGCCATAAATGTTGTGCCATAAACAGTTTTAATCTTTTCAATGTCGTCGAAATTAGCAAGTTCATTATCAAAATCTGTGACTAATTCATGCAGAACTCGAATGCATTCCAGTCCTCCAGCGAAATGCTCTTCATAAAAGCTACTAAAATTAACAATTGTAGCAAACAATACGCCAACCATATCATAGTTTTTCGAACAATGATTAGTATATTTTAATTGTTCAGATACATGTCTTGGAAACATGTCATTTACCAACCAGTCTGCAACACGTTTTTGCTCTAACGCAATATCCTTTTGTTTTGCTGCTTCTTTGTCACCATAAAAATTAGCACGGACTCCTTTTTCATGGTTTCGATTGAGAATTGTGATAAGCAGAACTTGCAAAATAATTATAACAACTATATCAATTATCATAACTTTTTCTGTTTTATTTGTTCGTTGCATACAATTGGTGGAGGGGTTCAAAACAAACATTAGTATAAACGCCAATGCCCAGGCATATGCAATGCCTGTTTTCATTAATGATGACAACTGCGTGAAACTACAAAAATGAAGAAAACTAACAAACGTTATCATAGAGAAGAATTCAATTTGATTCTTTGTCCACTTGTGAACAACACAATCCTGGTATGTGGAAAGCACCACCACCATAGGTAGACACATAATGATCCCACCTAACAAGTGAGAACATACCCACGGTGTAATAAACTTCTTTTTTTGATTTTGTGGTGTTTTATCTGAAATTTCATCTGTAATTTGATTCATGTTAACTTCTTTAATGACACTGATTTCATCAGCATTACCTGGAATTTATAACACAATTTATGTAGCATAGTTATTATATAAGAGGTTGCAATCCCCCTCTCCCCCAACCCCTCTAAAATCACTGCATACTCATAAAAACATTTCCTTGAAAATTATCTGTTTGGGTCTCTTTCTCTTTGAGCCTTATTTTATATCAGAACTTATAAAAGAACAGGTCATCGTGGTATTTTTAAGCTATTGCTATTTTATATCAGACCTGTTTTCCTAAAATTTAAACACTGATTTAAAAAAAAATCCATATTTTGAGCATGAGGCCATTATGATTTGAACCTTTTAAATGCTTGCAACAAGATAACCTTTTTGATAACCAAAAAGAAAACAATTTTTTTAACCTTAGAAATAGCGAAATTCTATTACTATTGAGAAACCTTTAATGGTTCCTCATCATAGATCTTAGTCTACTGACTATACATACATATATGAATGCAAACACGCATGCACACACACACACACACACACACACAAACACATTACATTAAATTATCAAAATATTTTTTGAAATTTAATATATATAAAAAAAAAAAACAGCATGAAGAGCGTTTTTACTATTTATATAAGTTTTTTGACTGAACATTTCCTGTTATTATTTAGGCCTGTTTGAATGTAGGTTTGAAATAAGGTGGAATTGCATAGTCATTCTTTAAATAAAATCAGTTTTGATTTATTCACTTTTTCAAGCAGATGGATCTGATTAAATGGTTTAACTCTTTTCTTGAGGATTACAAACAGCTATGTTTGATAACACTCAATAAAATCATATTTTGAACTAAATTGATTAAAATTTTTAAAACACCAAACAAAATTTCTGGCAAATACGACAATAAATTCATGAGAAAAATCAAAAGAAAATATTTTTCCCATTTACTCGTGGCATGATAGAATCTCCAAAAAAACTGACATAGAAATTATGAAATAACCAAGAAAAATATAATTTAAAACTTTAATTCAGATTTTTGTCTTTTCACATTTATCAACAACAAAAGCAATAACTTTGCCTCTCAAAATCAATGAAAATTTTATTAGTAGAGTGGATTTTAAAGAAATTACTAAATTGAAAAACCAAAATCTTACCAACTTGAAAGGCGTTTTCCGATTTTGAACGTTTGGTGCATTCAGTAATGCTATGTGGGAATTTGAATGTGGAAGACTTGCTACATTGAAATATAAGAAGGCTGAGTACCAACAGGAGGCAGATGCTCATAAATACTGCTAGTAACGTTGGAAAATCTTCAAAAAAAAACAGCACACAAGCTATGATTAGACCTATTAGTGTTAATGTATTTGTTAACATATCAAACAAAAAATGAATTTTCGGGGAAGCAAACGTAGTTACTTTTGGATTGAGCTTGAATCCAATAAACCCTTCTTCTCTATATTTTAATTCTGTTTTATTAGTCTGTACATTTTGCAATTTTAGCCTATATTCAAAGAAATTGCTATCCTTCTTTTTAATAACCTTCTTTTTATCAATTTTCTTCTCTTCATCAATAAAAGTCAGACTCCACCGATTTAGAGGTGGATTAAAGAAATACTCCTTTTGAATTTTTTTACCGTGCATAAGTTTAACAAGCTGGTTATCATTAGAAGCACGCATCGCGTCTCTCATTAGAGCCTCGTTTAATGTCATACCATATGTAAAGTTAAATGTAGCACTAAGACGGGGAAAAGGCAATGGAGTTTTTGTTAAAGCCTTTTGCAGTTTCATTCCAGCAGGTGTGGGAGAAAAAGAACTCTTGGAAAAATATTTGTTCTCGATACTATCCTCCGACATGGAACTGACATTTTGATTATGTGGATAGAATTCTAAACCAATATCTTCCTGTTTTAAAGAAGACATCGACTTACTCGCAGCGTCAGTTAGTTTCTTTTTAGTATGTACATCTAAATTATCTAAAACACTAGCAAGGCTGTCTGTGTGGTGCTGTATATCATTATGTGAGCTTATTACAGAATCTCTATCATTACTTGTTTCCACATCATTCTTCCATGGTTTGTGGGTTTCAACAACATCTTTACGTTTGCCAATAAAGTATGACTTTAATTTCACGCCTGAATGTTGATTCAATTCAATGCCCTCTCCTTCAACCAATTCATATTCATCATGAAGAAATGAACTAGTAACTTCTGTTATGTGAACCATGCCAGGTTTACCTAATACAAAACATTATTACAAAATAATTTTAAAAACCTAAACAGGATATTTTTAGGAAAAAAAAAAAAAATCTGGAGCTATAACGACCATACAGCAACAAATTTAGAAAAATTCTGAGTGTTTTAATGAAAAACCTGCATTAAAAAAAAAAAAAAAAAAAAAAAACTGCAAAGCCGATAGCAAACAAAAAAATGCAAATTTGTGACCTATTGATGATAAAAGTAGTAAAGCTATAGAAAAAGAAGTGAAGAAAACTACCAACAGGTTAAATATTACAAGAAAAACGACGAAGAGATTTAATTGCAAGTTTTGAAAAACAAGGGCAATTATTTGAAGTGACGGTAGTGAGAAATCGATAACTAGATATTGATATTTCTTATTTTTAAAAATTACTCCTAAAATTTTTCTCAATGTTGGAATGTATTTTTTAATTCTAAGAAATATAAGTGAGTCTGAGTAGCATTTGAAAAGTAACAGTCACCTAGGCAATACTTTGTAACATTCAAACCATGTTTTGAGACTGAAAATTTAACAATTAAAAATAGAATTCATTATTCATAGAAAATACACATCAAAATTTTCCGTAGGTTTTCATCGTTTCGGTCAAAATCATTAATTAAAAATTAATAATAGCCGCATCCTGCATTTTCATTTGATGCTCAGGGATGATAAACCAAACATTGAATAGAGGCAGCTGTAAGTCAAATTATGCCAACTCTTAGAAGTAGCCACAGCAAACAGCAATTGCCGTATCTTAACGAGAATAATCTTCATGGAGACTAATTTTTGTGAGATTAAATTTTAGAGTTTTATTTTCGCGAATTACTAAATTTAATAGTTTTATTTTGTGAGTCAGTTATAAATGCTACTAAATTTGCAAAATATATGAGACAGATACAACTATTTTTATATCACTTAATAATATCCCTGCATTACATATACTACATACATAAAATATAACATCATTCTTCACCTTCACTTTCACAATCTTCATCATTAAGTCTCTCAAATATATTTCTATTGTAACCTTCATATTCGGATTCACTATTCAGAGCAGATTTATATCAGTACTGCGCCACATTTAACTGTCCCTGCTCATAGAAAATCATATATACTTATTAAATCGACTCCTTCTGTTAAAAAATCAATATTATGAAATGGATCTAAAATAAGTAAACCATTGGTGCCCATTCTTACTGCATCATGCATCCCACTTCTTTTCCAGCCATTGACGAATATACCCTGTCCAACATTTGAAGTCATAAAATTATATAATTGTATCAGTCAATATGCATGTAAAGGTTTCATCGTAGATAGCTTCCCTTTCACAATGTTTTCAGTTGTCGCCTCTTGTTTATTTCTGCAATTATGGGCAATTTCATGTAAAAATGTTAGTTCTATTTCCTATCTGAGACTTTCCGGGATCTAAACTTTTTCTGTTGTTGCTGCTCTTCTCCTAAAACCTATTCTTTTAAACAGTCCAAAATGAGTCTTGTATGTTGATACAACCTAGACGCTTTTCAAGATGGCGTTCAATAAGGCCTTCCGCTACACCTACTGCTTTTGTAACTACTCCACCATGTGCTCAATCAGCCTAAATAAAGAAACAACCAAATCTTTTCAGTGTGTCAAACGTAACACAAAAATGTTAATGCTGCAAAAATAGAAAAGGTTTGGATTAAAAGCAACATTGTAAAATTGTAATTACGATGCATATTTCGTTGAATATTTCTTAAATTAAACTTATCAATGTGCCTGGAGGTCATAAACTATAGGATATACGCACCACCATATAACCACCAGCCAATATGATAATTTTTAGAACATTTGTCGTGGATTCATGCAAGTGTCCTTTAATACTATTGAGGATCGAGGCACTGAATGCTTAGTTATATAACTTTCAGAATGATTTATTTTCAGTACTTAATTTTTTTTTTTTAAATTTAGGGGGATACAACCTCAATATACTTACGAAGTTTCAGCACAAAATACCACCTGCCATTCCGAAATGGCATTTGATCTCAGGGGTTGAAATCATTAACATGAAAAATGGATGGATTTTTTAAAAATTTAAACATGACTTTTGAACTGTATATAGAAAGAAACTGATATTTTCCCTTATAAAAGGTTATATGGATATGATTGCAAAACAATAAAAAATTTGCTACACATTACACAATGACATCGTAATAGAAGTTATGAAGTCTTAAAATATCCAGAAAAATTGATGTGCACTGCGTGGAGTAAAATAATTTTTATAAGCATTTGAACTAAGGAGTATTTTGTTCAGCGGGTAGAAAAAAGATGACACCACCAGTAAAAATGGTTATATATGTCAAAGTAATTAAGTAGTTTACATAGGTATAGGTGTATTTGTACTAATTATTGCCTTATCAATTTGCACCTTTCGCGAGATTGCGAACCCCCTTATCCACATAAGGTCAGAAAAAGATTTTAAAAAGATTACGATATGTGTGGTTAACCAATTGTCTTTTCTGACGATTATGTCGCTGAAATTGAGCCATGTGTTTGGTCCATGACCCATTTGTTTTTGATTAACCATGGTTGCCACAGTCATTTCTCAATCAAATTTCCACACGTGGCATTAAAATTGATATTAATTTTTCAGACTGTGTAGGTGAAATTGATATTAATTTTACAGAAATGAAAATACGTTTTACAATGAAACATTAAAGGGCTGCCACACATATCTTAAATTGAAATTAAAAATAAAATTCCCTGACTTTACTTTGGATTTTTTCATGTGAAACTAGACCTTTATTTAAAATACAATTGTATTTTTCACATCAAACTATTTTCCAGATATTTTCTAGACTTTTCCAGACTTTTTTGGCAGACCTGGCAACACTGAGTAATTAATAATTGTGTTATGACGCATGTATAAGGTTGCAGTTTTTGTGAATCGCTTCATATTTAAGGTTTTTGTAATTTAAAATTAACTGAAATTTTGGCTTATTAAGCAAAACCTTGGTATAAAAACCCAATAATAACAAAAAAGTTTAATTAAATTAATGACAACCTGTCAGTTAAAAATATTTCATGAATAATAAATTTATTTATTGTAATATCATTTGTGAACTGGTCTTTTGCGAATTGATCAATTTAAAAATATTCACTGGACGGATAAAAAATTTAGCATATTTAAATAAAATATATCCAAAAAGTTGACAATAATTTAAATATCAAAATAGTTACCTTCAAAACAAAGGTCTGCCATATTGATGCGAGATGGATTGTTGTAGCCAGAGTACACTTCTCTATAAATTCTTCTTCATACTTTTCTTATTGATCTGAAAGCACTTTCATTGAGTTTAGGAAATGTTCCTTTAAATTCGCAAACTCTAGACACTGATCTATTTTCACGGGCATATTTCCCAATTAAGTAACAATTTTTGTCGCTGCACCTTTTGTAAAGACCCCTTTTTTTATTTTCAGAATTAGCTGCAAATCCAAAAACATGCTGGAAGTCTTGTTTTCCAAGATTGCTTTCTTTGTAAATAAGTATGTTAGGTTAAATTCTCTTAGATGTTTCTTTTGAGAATTCTACTACATCTGCAGTTGAAAAGATTCTGATCCAGTTTTCTCTTCTGATATTGATTTATCAAGATTTTTGTGATTCTTTTCCAAAGATTTAAAACATGATTTTTCATAATCAAATGCGGGGTAAAGAGCTTTTAATTATTTTAAAGTAAACAAACATTGGTCCGAAAATTCATTTTATGCTTGTTGCTGTCTAATGATCATAGGCAGTCGTTTTTTTGAAAATAAATTAATTAAATTTGATGTTTGATTAGCTATCCCTTTAGAATACATAATTTTATAACAAAACCAATAAGTAATAATTATTTTCCACCCAATAATTCACTTGCAAACAGAACATAAATTTGCTAGCTCAACATATAGTTGAAAATAATATTTTCTCACCGATTTATTATTCTGTTTACAGGTTTTTCAATTGATTAGTGCACCATTCAGAGATTTACGTTGATACAAGTGATTCAGTTTGCAAGTCAGAATACTTATATTTCCAACTTATGAGTAATACCTTTTCAGAAACGTGGAAGATCTTACCTGGCAAGGTTTGCCTTGAATTTAATAGCAATTTAGCACCTGTAATTTATGAAACGGGTTTAGGAAAAGAAAGTTGATGATGACATACTTTTATTGGATTTTAAATTTAATTTTTGTGCATAAATTTGTGTGCACCATCAATTGCTTTCAAATGCAATTGGCGCATATGTATAAAAGTGTACAGAATATGTATAAAAGAGCACAAAAATGCCTTTTTTTGTCACGATTTTCTGTTTTTAGTAATAAAAAAAAAAACTTTCTTATGAGATGAGCTTTGTCAGTTAAAAAAAATTTTTTTATACATTTTCAAAAATTTTCTAAAGTATTCCTTATTACCTTTATGTACAAATATCACTGTGGAATAGATAATCAATAATCCTGGGTATGGTAAAGTGTGTAATAAAATTATGCAAGAAATTTTTAGTGACTCTAAGCATCAGTGTTAAATAGCAAAATATATTTCTGCAAAAAGTAGTTTCCTAAATCATGCCCTAGTAATCATGAACTACAGCATTTCACTTTGCTTCCAGAAACAAGCTATGTAGTTTTACATTATACCTCCAAGTCCCAAAACTATTTATTTTATTGCCTATGGTTAGTAGCTACAGTTAAAAATTAATAATTAAACTGATTAATCTTCTTTCTTCTAATACAGTTTTACGTCCATTTTAATAAAGCAAAGTAGCAAGTACATACTTCACCAGTATGCTCTATTTTTGAGCAGTAAGACATCAAATTAAATTCAAAACAAACCATTAAACTTAAAATATTTGTTTTTTTTTATTTACCTGCTGATTCCATTTTATTTGCGAGAGTAACATCATTTGACCATACATCAAACCTTCTTCTCCTATTACCAACAATACCACAGAGCACAGAGCCTGTATGTATCCCAACTCGCATATCAACTTCTTCATTATACCTTTGGCAGAAGACCTTTATTTGTTCAACAATGTCCAATCCCATTTCAATACAAGATAATGCATGATATTTTGATTCTTCAGGGCAACCAGCAACACAATAATAGCAGTCACCAAGTGTACTGATCTTTTCACAATTATTTGTATGCGTAAGTTCATCAAACTGTCCAAATAATGCATTGAGAAGGCCGACTAAATTATCAGCTTCTTTGTTTGCAGACATTTTTGTAAAGCCAACTATGTCTGCAAATAAAACACTGACATTTTCCATTTTATACATTGTGAAAGGTCTAAATGCTTGAGAAGGAGAGAGTGGCTGTGATTTACCAGCAGTTTCTTGCCTTAAACCATTGTCAATTAAAAATTCTGCAACTTTTGGAGGCATCACTGATCTTATCATTCGATTCTTCACCCTTTGTTCAATATCTAAATCTTGTTTCGCTACAACACTTTGCCCAACTCTCCAAAATGTACTACGCTTACGTACTTGAGCCATGAATACTGTGGTGATTCCCAAAATGTGTATGCATAGATGAAGTAAAACAATTGCAGAAATTTCAAAATTTGTCCTTTTATTTTTAATTTGAAATGAAGCAACTATCTCTTGAGCTATGGAGTATATAATTGTTAGTATCATACTACCATATAATGGGAGAGCTGGCATCATTGTGTATATTAATGCAATCATACATGTTGCAAGACCAAACCTCGCACTATATGAAAACTCATTTTCATCCACAAAAAAAAAAGTTGCAACAACAGCACCACAATAAAGTAATATCACAATTATTGAGAGTGCTCTGGCTGTATTAATTTTGATGTAAAGTTTCACTAAACAAGTTATAAAAAATAATACTACTGCAAATACAAATCCAAATGCACAACCAACTGAAAGTTCAATATGAGAGCCGATTTCCTTGTGATTTAAAGCAAAATAAACAGCAAGGACTAAAGATACAAATGCTAAATAAATTAATAAAATTTGAAAACGTCTTTTGTCAACAGTAACGCTCAGCCTTTGGAATTCTGATTCTAAAACATCTGAATCAAAACAAGGATTAAATATATTTCCAGAAGCTCTTTCAAAAAACAAAGGTATTACCCCTTTACGAATCCTGGTATCTACAATAGAACTAAATGATGGTTTATCCTCTGAACGCCCTAAACCTTGTTTGACAACAAACGAAGTTCCAAGTTGTTGTTTAGATGTTAAACAAGATGTGTCTGCCTGTACTGAAGCTTCAGAGGAATCATCAGCACCAACTGCACGAGAATGGCCATTACGCATCACAGATCTTACAGACTAAAAACAATTACGGTAGCAATAAACTTCACTGACGTCTTTAAAGTGCTGATAATTTTTTTTTTTGGTGTTTAATCATAACTAAACCAACTGCAAGTGCATTGCTTTTAACCAAAAAAATTTTTACGATAAAATAACTGAAATTTGAGAGTTTTTGAGTCAAGTAAGGTCTTTATAGAACAACATTGGTAAGTTTAAGTTTACGGATTAATAATTTTATACACGTTTATATAGTGTCATTTAAAAATAGTTCACTTGCAGAGTTAATAGTTTCACTTTCAAAATTGGATCAGCATATTTATTTACAATTTACTACTAAAGTCAGTTTTTTTTTAAAGGCTTTGGTGACAAATATAAGTCACGTGGTTTTATTAAGTAATTCTTGATTTTGACGGAATATCACGCGATAGTTTTTATCAGCTATTTTTTACACGGTTGGCAACTATGTTCTTGATAGAAATATTTGTTATGTACAGGCTCAACGTCTCAAAGAAATATTTTCACGATATATTCTAAATATAGATTTCTTATCTAAAATTAGATTATTTTGACATGAGCATTCTATTTCTATTATTATTTGATTTGTATAGTTATTGTATTTTTTTAACTCAGAGACATGATTTACTTAGATGTCCCCTCCCCCACACCTGCTATACAAAAAAATTATAAATTCTTCTCCCATACTTTTTAGAATATATTATATTACGCGTTAAAGCAAAAATTTGTGAAATATATCGAACACCGGAAATCATTCAGTTTTAAACAACACAGAAAAAATGATATGACAACTCACAAGTAAATCCGAAAGTGTTAAGTCTAACCATGGACCATTTACACACATGGACCTGAAGCTAATTTCTATAGTGTACCGCAAATAGCCTATGTACAAAAAGTATCTCACGCATTGCATCTACAGTGGTCTTTATTGAACGTTAGGCTCATATGACAACCATATATTTGATGAGTGTTTAAATTTTGATAAGATGAAAAGATTTCGCGCCTAAAAATGACGTCAAAATAATACCATTGCTTCCGAATTATTGTTTTCATGCTGGTAAAACTTTTTGTTTCGTAGTAGACTTGAATACTAATCTTTTGGACATCAACAATAATTACCTCCTTGAAGAGTTGTTTCTACAAACGGTCTTTTAAACAAATACGATTAATCTATATCATTGTATGGTCTATCTCATACAAAAGCGGAGTTGGCATAGTGCTAGGGCGTTTGACTACCAAACGAAAGTTCACGAGACCCGCCACGTGGGCCCTTCTGAAAATATTGTCTCGGCAATTTGTTGGTTCCCCACGTTAAGTATAACATTCTCTCTCTCTCTCTCACTCCTTTTTGATG
>JAUZNK010070612.1:0-14057 GCA_035046665.1 Euphysa ruthae
GCCATTCTAAGACGTCAAAAACCAAAATTTTCTCCGGTCGGACCCAACCATGGTGGGTCCTCCCTGAAGTCACTAAACTTGGCCCCCTCACTTCCAAAATCGTAGCGGGGGCCCTGGCTGATACTTTATATGGAAATAATTTTACGAAAAATGTTGCAGAATCTGTTAAGACTTGGGAAAGGGTCGATGTATTTGCCAGCATCAGCCCTTTCGAGGAAGCCTTCGGCCACCCAACAGAGGCTGAGGGCAGTTTTATATCACGGTTTGTTTCTCAAAAAAAAAAAGAAAACAAAACGAAAGTGAAAGTTTTGCAAAACAGTGACAAAGACGAACCAAGACAGGTGTCTACAACAAACGTAAATGATCTTAGATCTTATTTTGAAAAATAAACGTGAAATCTGAGCATACAACATTGGAAAAATATCCAAATGTAAATCTACTGGTAACAAAACCAAGAAGCAATTTATAACTCTAACAAAAAGTCGAATGATAAATGCAGAGACACAGAAAATTTTTATCAAGGGTGAAAGGTAGACCTTTGCCAATCCCAATCTCTAAACAACATAATTCTTGTTGCAAAAAAGTAAGGGGGAACCGTCTAGTTATAAATCTTAAATGTCTAAATAAATTTGTAGAATACCAGAACTTCAAAATGGAGGGTTTGCACCTCTTGAAAGAAATTTTTACCCAAGGAGAATTTATGCGCAAACAGGATCTCAAGAATGCTTAATTTTGCGTTCTATTTAATCAAAGTACCATGAAATATCTCAGAATACACTGAGCAGGCTCCATCTACGAGTTTTTCTGCCTGTGTTTATGCAATGGGTTTTTACGAAAATAATAGTTCCTGTATCACTCTTGAGAGAGGTAATGATAAGATTAACTGTCTTTTTGGACGATTTCATATTCCTGGTTTATTCATTAAAGGAGAAATAATTAATGGCTAGGTACGCCACACTCTATCTATCACAGAACTTGAGTTATGTAATTAACACTAAGAAATCGATTTTACGACCAGTCCAGAAACTGGAATTTTTGAGAGCAATAAATTCTTCAAAAAAGACAATCTCTCTGTCAGTCAAAAAAACAAGACAAAAAAATAATCAAATGTTGCGAAGATCTCCTGAAAAAACAAAAAATCCCAGAGAGATGTCAAAGATAATAGAGCGAATGTCTGCAATGGTGGTGGCAATACTATTAGCCCCATTACACTTTCATTTCCTACGAAGGCAACAAATTCAAAATTTGGGGTTTGGGAAGTCTGACAAAACAGAAGTTTTACTAAATCAGGCCTCAACAACAAACCTTCAATGGTGGTTTAACATTATTCAACTATGTTTGGAAACTCCCCTTATCAATCTAAACTCGGATGTATAACATTCACTGAAAGGATATGGAGCGCATTTTGAAGGCATATCGACAGGAAGAAATTATTTCTTCAGGAGACCTAAAATCACTGAAATGTGTTGGAATTAAAAGCTGCCTTCTTAGGTTTACAAAATTTCCCAAAAACTAGGAAGAATGTAGTAGTTCATCTTCATTTGGACAACATATCAACCCTATCTTATATTCTGAAAAAAGATGGTACTGAAAACTCAGTTTAAATAGTTCTAGCCAAGGAAATAGGGGAATTTTATTAACTAAAGAAATCACCCTTAATGCAGAGTATTTTACAGGGCCAACTGAGCATAGAAGTCGACTTTCAATCACGGAATGCTCAGGATTCCAGCAAACAGAGTTTTTGCTCCAGGGTTTTTCAAAATATTCGAAGAGTTCTGGAGAGATGCGATAAAAACTTTTTTGCTTCAAGACTATCAAACCTGCTCCCGAGTTATGTATCTTAGAAAGTGGATCCAAACTCATGTGCAACAGATGCGTTAGAGCAGAGTTTGACAATACACCAAATCTATGTGTCTCCTCCTTTTTCACTGGTAGGAAGAATTTTTCGCAAGGTCAAGAAGAAACAAGGAGAAATGACACTGGTTACTCCATTATGGGTGCTTAAAGTCTGGTATCCACAATTAAGGTAGATGGTTGTAAAAAAATCCAATGCAGATCCCTTGGTCTCATTCTCTCTCTCACAAATTTGCCTGGAAAAACTGGTTTAGATAAAGTACTGGCCATTCGTTTGATCCCTCTAGAGTTCTTCTAAGCAAAATTCTAGAATTTTTTTTTGGTCATCTTTAAGATAAAGTATGAATACAGATGAATAAAACTGCATAGATCTGCGTTTTTCGTCACCATTAAAAAATAAATAGTCTTGGTGTAAAAATTAATCCTAGTGTAATAAAGCTATTAAATAGAGTTTTTACTATGAGACCCCCACTTTGCGCTTTGCGCCCTAGCGTAATTCAAATTTTATGAGTAAAATTGAACGAAAGTTCTAATTCTCCCTGCTAAACTGACCCAAAATCCAAAAACTGCAATTAAATTCATTGGTATGATTTATTATCTCTTTTGTTTTTAGCTTCCACTTCAAGAAATTAACTTATGGTATATGTGAATATGATAAGAGCAACATATAGTTTAAAAAAAAAAAAAACAAAAAAAAAACAAAAAAAACAAGGTTTATTTATTGTTTCTAGACTCCCATGTAGAAATGCTGTATAATAGAAGAAATCAGTATTAGATCTTTTGTTCAATTTCCCTCATAAAATTCGAATTACACCCTGGGCTCTTCGCGCTCTAGCATAATTCATGAATTATAAATTAACTTGGTTTTGCCACATGGTGAAGTGAAAATTAATATTTTATATTTTTCAAAGAGAGTGACGCACCCACCTAAAACCTGTTCTAAATCAAATTTTGACTACCAAGCGAAAAAATAGTCATAAAAAGAATTTTAATTTCCTTTCGTAATGAATGTTTTATTTTCAAACAATAAAGAAGATCTCCCTGATATCTTTACAAATTTTTTTAAGTTCGTGCATTTTATGAATGATTTATAACATTTAGTTTACTTTTTAAAATTAAGCGAAGCGTGCTGATAAATTAGCAAAAGAACGCTCCTTATTATTTATATTAGATTTTATCCTTGGTTAATTATAAAACTTTGTTATCTTTGTTATTAATTTTTATAAAACATTTGCATTGTTTGTATATATTTAGAGCTCTCATTATAGCTTACGATATAGAAAATCGGGAGAATAGGTGTGTCTGAAACCGATGTCTTAACTGCTCAACCAGAAGATAATTTATTGAAATCTAATGTCAATTAATATTTTTTTTTGGAAATCCACGTTCTTTATAAAATGTTTTTGATTGAGCCTTATTTATTTTCATAATAGATGTTGTCTATAAAACCGCTACCCTACAGTCATTTCCCCTAAGTAATACCACTTTTTTACACAGTTTTTGACTGCTTAAAGTAAGGTGATAAGTGCTATTCATTTTAATGCAACTGTATTTATACTAACGTTAGGATATTGTGCCGGAAATTTCCTTCTTTTTTTTAACTCTGCACTCACGATTGTAAATAAATCTTTTCACACAATTTTTTTTTTTTTTTTAATTTCCTAAGTTACACAAATGTGTCTTCAAACAAAGAAAAATTTCCTAGAAGATTTCCAGAAAATTTATTCAAAACACGTGGTTATTAGATATTCAAGTTTTCAACAAAACCATATGTATTAAGTAAAGTCTACAGCATAAGCTCATGAAAGCCTTTCAAAAAGTACGTACGCTCTGAGTGGGGGGATACTAAAAAAACGTACGAAATCGTACAAGTGGGAACTTTAATAAACGTATGTACGCCTATAATTTAAAGGTGCACGGCAATATTTAACGGCGATTGTTAAAGGGAAAAAGTCACAGCAGATTTTTTTGGAAAAAGTTCATATCTACTTTTGGGAACAAACACTAGCCGCAAATTTTCACAGTAAGAATTTCTGACAAATATTAGCTGCAAATTTTTAAAACAAAAGCGATGGAATGATAACTAAATTTCGACGAATAACAATAGGAGAATGTCAAGTTGTTTTGAGCGTACATGTACTTTACAAAAATTTAATATATATATTAACATGCCACATACTGACAGAAAAGAATTACCATCAAATTTTAGAAAAAATGTCTGGAGCTTGTGAGGAAGTTGCAAATGTTAGAATGAAAGATGTCAAGAAAGAAATAAAATGCGATGATGATAGTTATGGAGTTGTTCATACTGGTTCTTTCGTACAATTTAAGTTGGCAGAGTCGCGGGTATCGATTAATGTGGTGGTCACTGCAATTTCGATTGACACAGGTAGAATTGTTGCTATTGAACGATTGATTATATACTGCAAAGGCTGTAATATGAATGAGCGCATGAAGGATTCGAACCCAGTTATATATACAAATTGGTAAAACAGTCATATGTGCAAAATAATTTATAGAGGTCCCACACCTACCTGGAATGGAAACTGTAGAAGCATGTCGAATATCTGAACGGTCGATGGAAAAACACGGAATGCGATATGTTGATTTTCTAGGTGATGGGAATAGCAAAAGCTATATCGATGTTAAAAACGTGTTTTGGACATTACCTCCGTAATTTGAAGAAAACAACAAGTGCTAGGTCGCTTAATAAATGCGACAATTGATCGCCTACTAAATTTCCTTGAAGTGGCAAACTGACAAAATTTGAAATTAATGAAAGCTACTGCATTTGCATCTTTGTTCTAGGTTGTTTCCTCAAAAACTAATAATCTACATTTTCCATGTTGCTTGACCAATAACATAACCAGGCTCAAATTTAACTATGATGAAATACATAACACCTCATCATATAAAGCTCGACTGGGAATGCCAATTAATTTTGTCATGACGGTAAAAGCAATATTTGAGGGTCTAAGAAAAGACAGTCAATTGGAAAAATGCCTCTATGGAAGACCCAAAACCAAAACGAAAGTTTTAAATGTACAACATAGCAGTACAACCTTGAAACTAAATTTAAGGACATTTTACATTTGTAGGATATAAAAAAATTAGCAATAAATGGTTTTCGTTATCAGCTTACATAAATACGGATAAAAACAAGTTGCTTAGAAAAATGTTATGGGGTAAGCCAGCCCAAAACAATGATAAAAATGAACAAAAGGAGGGAAATTGTATGAAGATAATAGTTTTTAGTTCTTACCTGTTATTTTTAGCAGTAACTTAATCTTGATGGTTATATCAATTTTATTGTAAGAAAATGTTTATTTTTTACTGTTTTCTAATTAAATTTAACCATTTTTTGACATGCCTGTAAGAATATCCCAAAAACCTTAATATATGATAATAGCACAAAATAAAAAGCACGATTATCTTTGTATTAATACACTATGTTATGAGCGAGGTGAAAATCAAAATGTGTTTTAATTTCCATAAAAAATTATCTGCAAACTCTATTTTACGAAAAAAAAAGAAAAAAAAGAAAAATGCGCCACAACCATGCTTCTCGCTAATCCTAAAAAAATTTTACTACGCTCATAACGTAATTCCATCTTTCTATTTTAACCATACTTAAGTTTTATTATCATAGCAAAATTCCATTTTCTGGAATTTTTTTCGGCGTGTCAATTTTATTACGAACCTGGTTACCATTTTTTTCATGAATTTTTAATGAAGTAGTCATTTAGGAAAAATATTGTTATAATGGTTGTTGTATTTCCGACAATCTGGTTGTTGTATTCTATCTAAATAAGGAAGTTTCTCCTTATAATGCGCACAAAATAAGTTTTTAAAACTTACAAATATATCACCAATACTTTGAAATAGTAATTCAAAAAGTATTCCAAATTTTTTATTGTGCGTTATTTCTTTTCATATTTTTCTGCAGCTCCCATGGATTTATTATCAATAAAACAGAAGACGTAAAAACTAAATAATTTATCAATTTGCTATAAATGACTCACTTTTCCTTAAAAGGAATTTCTAGGCATTTCAAAACAGGAACCGAAACTTCTGTTAGAGAATCTAATGAAAACGATTCTTTCGTTATGTGTTATTTAAAAATAAATCAAAATTATTCTTCGGAAAAAAAAACTATTTGATCTAGCTAAATAAATGCAAGCTTAAGAAATCATATTGTATACACCTTCTTACATAAAAATTTATGTTCCACCTCAAAATCACTTTCCACTTCGTAATACCGTTGCACTTCTATCTATCGTTTTGTACTTAGTATTCCAAAAGCCATCGTAAATTTGGATCAGTTTTGATGTCATAAAAAATGAGAAGTGACAAAATATTAAGGAATAGACATCTACGAAGATTATTTAAAAAAAAAAGAAAATAAGTTTTAAAAAATATGTGTCCAGGATATTTTCATTAATTTTTGAATGGTTTTGAGTAGGGAGGCTGGAAAGGTGTCTTCTTATGGCAAAAATTGTTTTAAGAAGAAATCTACGTATAAATTATTTTTGGAGTTTTACCCTCGAAAAGAGCAAATCATAAAAACCTTTAGTTCTGCAAATCATAAAAAAATTATTGTTTGAATCGCCGAAGTTTTTTACACAAAATAAAGATTTTTACAGTAATAATTCGCATAAATTTCCTTCGCAATGGTAATAAAGCAGGCAGAAAAAATAATATCATATGAAGAAGAAAGCATCTCATTCTCAATAAAACGTCTAACTGCAATAAATTATTTTTTAACACTTGTTCTTTTTTTTCATGCCTTGATGAATTAAAAAACGCTGAACTTTACTGAACATGGGAAAAGAATTAATTTACTCAATGGGCACAATGCTTTAAAAATAAACATATTGCCACAACAAGTTCAGTGAAGTGACAGCTGCTTTTTAGCCAATCTCACTAAAACGTAAAAACACTCTGCCGTATATACTTTTATACTTACATTTTATTTTTCTACTCCGATTTTTATTCAAATACCTTGTACCTTTTTGGCAAAAAACTGAACGTTCCTCCTAGGCATTTTCTAAACTTTTCCAAACAAGATTAATGAGTGTGAAGTATAAAGAAGGTTGTTAAGAATGAATCTTATTTGAAAATGAGTTAAAAGACTGGGTGGTTCTTTCAACTAATTTTCAAATAAAATTTATTCTTAACATACTAAAGAAAATTAGCTGTCTACCTATAGAATAATTTTAAAAATTTGCAGGTGCTTTTTATTACTTTATCACTTTACCTGAAATTATCAATACCTGTCATTATTGATATTAATTAATTAATTAATTTGCAGCCTTGCAGGTTCTGGGAGAAATTTTCATAGGAAATGTCTATTCTTTCATTTTAAATTGATTTTATTAAGGCTTTGATAGAATAGATAGAATTTGAAACAATCTTATCAGTTTCGATATTTTTAAGAAAAGGAACTTAAAAATCTCTCCTGTATTTTTACCTAAAATTTCAAGTGACTATTTTCATTCAGCTACCATGACTTATAAAAAAATGCTTTTAAATTAATCTAAATTTCTGCTAATTCGGTAATAAATCACAAATGAACCTATAAATTAAATATAAATATCTTTATAATAATCTAAATTTTTAAAATTTGATATCTCATTTTATACTAATATGCTCCATTACAAACATTTTTAAAGGTAAAATAAATTTGAAATAATAACGGAGTTTTCTTCTTCTTTTCGGTCGCCATCTGTTCCCTTCTAGGTTCTATTTCATATTTTTAATTTAAATAGATATAGCTAACAGCAAACACATAGAATACGATTTTCTGTTTACAAATTACAAATATGCTTTTTAAGGTTTGTAACTTTAAGCTCTGATATTAAACCTAACATATTGTCTAATCAAAAATATTATTGAAATTATATTAATAGAACTTAGAACGTTTTAAAAAAAGGTTTCCCATTCTTTTTTATTTTGCATAAAAAAATCGACTTTTAAAGACTGATTTTATATTTTCCACTAACTAATCATCAATAATATATATTAAATATATTTTACGCTTTCGTCAATGCAACGTTGAGTAAATTTATCAATTTTTAACAATTGAGTTTGTTTTTCAAAAAAAGCATTCACCATGTATACCAAATTCTAAATTAATTAATCTTTTTTTTTTTGGAAAGTGATTTTTAAGGACTAGAGCACTCCCAAGTTCCATAGATGTTTAATTTATTTGGATTGGCGGTAAAAATTAGGATTATTTAAAAAGTTTTAACGTAAAAAACAGATACTTTAACTGAATTGTTGAATTGATGGCCCACATTTTTGGGAAACTTTTATGTCCAGAATGCAAATGTCCAGCAGCGACACTTTCTAAAGACAAATCCTTACGTAAAGGAATGGTGTCACACCTGTTGGTAAAATGTAAATGTGTTTATAATTTAGATTTTAAGCATCTAAAATAGGTGATAAATTTTTTGATATAAATAAAAGATTTGTGTGCACAATATGAGAACACTCGGCTAAGGTCACGCTGGATAAGGAAAGTTCACAACGATCATGAACAGTTATAAGTCAAAGCCTGAAACGAGGAAAATTTATGACAAAATGGTAGTTATCTCAAACTGCAAAGCTTGTAGCAGATGAAAGTATAGCAAATGCTGTAGAAGAACTCCGGGGTGATAGTGTAAGTCTTGTTGACGTTGGCGTTTCTGTTGATGGGAATTAGCAGAAAAGTGGTTTTTCTTCTAATAACGGGGTCATCACTGCTTTGTCGATCAAAACCGGAAGTTATTTACAATAAAATTTGTATATAAGTATCTTATTAATGCATTTCCACCACTGTTTCACATTTCCACTGTGTCACTTCACCACTGTTTCTTCACAAACAGCCATATTAACAACTTAATTTTTCACATTTCATTTTGCCTACCAGTTGGAAAAACAGAACTTTTCAACTGGCTGCATAGAATTTTTCGATCTTTTGAAAGCGAAAATGAATCAAAATTAGTATTTCATGAACCTTCTCACAAAAACGCCTTAGTATGCCTCAGTTCTGATACCACTTGTCAGCCTGTTAGGTATAGGTATACTTGTAACTTGCAAAACAAGAAAAAAAAAAAAAAAACAAATTCATAATAGGACTGTTGACCTCTCAAAAAATTATCAAAATGATTACAGGTGTCTCCAGATATTATGAGAATTTCAATACCTTCCAAAATAAGACCTGCATAGCAAGAAATATAAACCGGAAAAGCAAGAGTTCTTTTCTGATAGTGTATATTTTATGCGTCTTTGAAGGTTTAGGATATATTTAAAAAAAATTCTGCCTTGCCAGCAGATGCTGATAAAATTCATTTAGATTTTTATTCATTTTTCTTAATTACAAAATAAAACAAAATAATAAATGAATGAATAAATTAATAATTCTATTGTCTTTATTTAAATATTTATCCAACCCAAAACGTATAATGTCTTATGCAAGACCACTAACTCGGCCATATAATTTCTATACGTTTTTAAAATGTTTTATATCTTTCAACTATACTTTCAAGCCAGTTTCTTTGTGTTGATATGTTTGTATAAACGCCATACATGTCTTGCATTGCGCACCCTCTGCCCCAGCTCACTATGCCAGTTTGTGTCCATTTCCCATTATCTCCCATGCACACTAACGGGCCACCACTGTCTCCCTACACAATTTATATCATTAGTTTACATTGAGAACATATTCTAGTGTCTTATATAACTTTTATGAAATATGAATTTATATACAACAGAGAAAGAATCCCGAACCACCAGTAATTTTTATTGGAAATGCGTAAACAAATTAATTTGCTGACAAAAATATTACTCAAAGTATTACAAACATGATATGAGTTAAAATATTTATTGTTTGGTAGACATCTTTAACACAATTCTAGACACCAAAAAATAAATTTATCAGCAAAAGGTTTTTAAAAAATTTCTAAGCTTCTCAATCAATAAAGCAATTCTTCCACACATCATGTCCTACAATTTTCTAAGTAATCAAAGTTCTAACATCGTTTAAGTTGGCTCCCCAGCTCAGAAAACGTTAAGCTGAATTAAAGAGAATGTTATGTGTTTGGGCGAAACTACCCAATCTAGTGATTAAAAGCACATGTTATCATCATAAAATCTAGCATGATATTTTTGAATAGTCTCAACAAAAATTAGATAGAAATCTTTTACCTTGCATGCATCTGGCAGCCCATTACCAGTTTTTGCACACATCATTCGATCTGTGACGACATCGCCCAGCAACTCATAGTCTCCTTTGCAGTCAGATAGTTTTACTATTGGAACCTTAGAAAACAAAAATAATTAAATAAATTAAAAAAAAAAAAAATAACAAAAAGAATAAACACTAAGATAAAAACAAATGGTGGCAAGGATAGGTGCAAAAATTGTCTGCCACAACAGTATTTTTTTTGTGGCATCGTTATACATTACACACACAAAAATGGATTCAGCTAAAGCGTAGTAAAAAAAAAAAAAAAAAAAGGAAAATGAAAATATATGTAAATATTTAAAAAGCGGTTTTTTACAGAATTATATTCTATATTTATTATGTCAGTGAACTATATCCAAAGAGGTAAAAAATGTCTCCTTGATCTTATGTTTAAATACGTTATAGTATGTGAATGATTTATTTCATTAGAAAGCCTGTTCCATATAAATGGACCTTTTGATGACAGACAAAAGAGCGCAGCACTGTGTATAATTTAAAAAACGATTTTTCTAATATTACAAAAGAGGCGGATAAGGGCTCTGAGGTGGTTTTATGGAAAAAGGAGGATTACTTCAAAGAATGTGAAATTCAGCTGATTGATAAAAATGTATACAAAAGAATTAATGGAGAAAGTGTTGACCCGTTTATTAAAAAAATCAAGTACTACCTTACTAAAGTTAAGATGAGAGATATTAGCATTTACATACCATTCCTGATCGCCCAGAAAAATCCTTGCAGCAGCCCCTGAAAAACCTTTTATAGTTGACGCTACATAGACGATGTGTTTATAATTTTGCAGCATGGGGAAAAAAAACTAAAACCTTTTTTGAGATTTCGTCAATAACTTTCATCCTACTATTAAATTTACTTCTGACTACTCAACTGAAAAGACTGATTTCTTGGATGTTGGAGTTACTCGTTAGTGGTTTCTGTCCCTTTCTCAGTTTTTTATACAAGATTTTTTCCCTGTAATATTTATAAGAGTCACCACTCTCACAGTTTTACTTGCCCAATCAGTATGTACCACCGCCGAACTCTTGAAAAAATACGAAACGAGTCTTGCATTCTAGTTGGGGATCACATAGCTCGCACCGCCTTTTTTAAATAACGTATTTATGCCCTCATGGATTTGAGCGATAATATTTATGGTGTTTCTTTTTTTTCGAAAATTGATTAAGTATTTACAAAACTCTTAATATTTCGTTAAACCTTTATATCGAACCCTATTAAGCCATGTACCACCGCCGAACTCTTAAAAAAATACGAAACGAGTCTTGTATTCTAGTTGGGGATCACATAGCTCACACCGCCTTTTTTAAATAACGTATTTATGCCCTCATGGATTTGAGCGATAATATTTATGGTGTTTCGTTTTTTTCGAAAATTGATTAAGTATTTACAAAACTCTTAATACTTCGTTAAACCTTTATATCGAACCCTATTAAGCCATCCTAACAAATCATTTCTTATAATTAACTATTTATATCTACTTGGATCTGCGGTTTAATAATCTGGTCAATTTTTCTAGTAAAGCGTCTATTATCTAATACACATACATAAAATACCTGGAGAATATTAGAATATTTTTAAACAGTAATCTGAGTTAAATCATTTGAAAATTTACAAAAAAAAATTTTAATCTGAAAAGAGATATTTTCTTAATGCAGAGGACTCAAAAAATCGGCATTTGTTATTCGAAAATGCTATCTATATGATGTTTTAAAATATGATTTCGGAAAATTTATCTTAGGTAAGCAAAAGAACGAACTAAGTTTTTTTGGTGACTGCGCAGAAAATACATGCAAAAAATCACACCTGTTTTTTTTGTATTTTGTCTTGCCTCCCCATTTCTCCCCTAATATAATATAAATATAACAGTAGAGAATAATTCAATCGAGACAATAGATGGGTAATTATCAAATCAAAACCAACTAAAAATTAATTTCAATACCGTCTAAAGAGAATTTTGCTTAAACGTTAAACAAGATCAAACAAATCAAAATTAATTTCAAAAAGTTCGACAGAGAATTTATTTCTATTTACAGCTTTATTGTATATTCATCAGTAGCAGCTTAAGAAAATTTGTTGTTTGTTGAATTACCAGTTGAATTTCAGTTAATATATACCATTTTTAACTATGGCTTGCCAACAAGCTTGTCATGTTTTCGCAAACGATTATATATTTATGCAATATTTATTTGTAACAATAATATTACTAAAGGGCTTTGCTAAAAAAAAAAATAAAACGTTTCTTGTAGCTTAAACACTATTTTTCTTACCTTCGCAACTTTGAGAGCAGGTTTTACTAATGGCAGACCTTCTTTTTCTTCTCCCCATCCTGCAATGTAACAACTGGTACCAGGTTTTATACTCGTGTTGAAATCAGCAAAGCATGCTGGTCGAATTTTCTTATCCCAGTGTATTGGTTTGACTAAATGAGCAACAGCGATGTCGTAATCATAAGTTTGTAAATCATAAAGTTGGTGAACATATATTTTATCAACCTTTACAAACAGCTCAGAACCTACAATAACAATGCAATAATCATATATGAACCTATGATATAATAGACATATATTAACCTATGATATATAATAACCATATGCAAACCTATGATATTATAACCATATATTAACCTATGATAAAATAACCGTATAAAAATATTGAACAGATATAAAAAGGAAAAAATTCACTGAGATTCACAAAGTTTTTGTATAAGGTTTATATTATATGGAATTTATGGTACTTTGGTATTGAGTATTTTTAAATAAAATTTTTATATTATTTTGTTAGAAAAGGTAGTCTTTTCATGCTTTAAAAAAGAAATTTTTTATCCAGTTTTCTATTTCAGGTTTTAACTTTTGTATCCCCGCCTAACGCGAACGTATTCTAAATTTTCATGTAACTATCATTTAATATACTCTTTTTGAAAATACTATTGAAGCTCGAAACAAATGGTTATAAAAAACCAATAAATAGAGCAAAAATGGTGGGGATATTAATATAAAATTTAAATAGCAAAGACAAGCGATTATAGAAAAGACTGTTTAAGCAGCTATCTCAATTAAAACGAAAGCCAGCTAGCCAATCCGTTCAACCAATAAATAATCTTGTATGAGAAAAATAAAAAAATTAAACAAAGTTGAAGCCTACGGTATCAAAAAACTCATAATATTAAACTAACACTAAAGCACATTAATTAATCTTTCCATTTGTTTTTTCAATTATAAAGTAGCGAATAAGCCATTTTCCCGTCAATCAAAACAAATATTAAGATTTTCATTTGTTGGTTATTACAAACATTCGACATTATACGATTTTGTTTAGGCGTTTTTAAATCTTGAGTTAATCTGGATAAACAACAACACCAACGCACATGATATTTAAAATAAAAATAATAACAAACCAAAAGTCAACGAATGGAGGGAGTTTTTGGTTTATATAAATATTTTTATCCAACCTCTGTAAAATATTTGTTTAATTGAAAAAACGAATTTTCCATTAATAGGATTATGAAATACTAAAACTATTATGCAACTCTTCCAAGAACACGAAAGTTTACTTTAAAAATAATTTCATGCGATATTTGAATATTTAACACATTGAATACTGTAAATATTTGTTAAAGTCATCATTATTACAATTCTAAACTAAATGACTTTTCATTAGAGTGACTGATCTATATAATAATACGCTGAAAAATCTGTTTATCAATTTGTATCTACTTGTATTTTCATTGCTTGATTTGTTTTGGATTGATGTTTTTAAACAATGGAAAAAAGATGCAATAAAAAAATAATAAGAAAATCTTAAATACTTAATATTTTGATCAACAAGGTATACGGGTATAGCTCAGATGGCAAAGCGTCGCACCACTGATCACTTATGAGTTCGGCTAACACATCTGGCTAATTGCAATATATTTAAATCCAGTGTATTATATTTTAATACAGTATTATATATGTATTTATATATA
>JAUZNK010070623.1:0-14056 GCA_035046665.1 Euphysa ruthae
GTAGGATTTACTAAGGAAAACCAAGAAAATAAACTGCTTTTAAATAAACTAGATTTAATAATGGGAAGGGATATTCACTCTTAATAATATATTATTCTGAGGGTTGCAGACAACAATCGAAAGAATATACCATTAATATTTGATGTGTATGATAAATTAGGTAATTATTGATAAACCGGTCAAGAAGTGAACCAATTCTATTACCTTCATTCTTTGATCACTTCACCATTTCCAGCTAAAAAGTAAAATCGTCACGTTTATATTCGAAGAGGAATCTGCATACCAGGAAGTGGACTCAAAATTATGTAATTCAATAATACCAAAACTTATTAAGAAACGAAGAACTGGTAAATTTTACCTCCAATTGTTTTTATTTAACAAAAAACTAAAGCGCAAACTAAATCTAATCTAGATGTGCTGAATTCTTGTGATACACATCATTTAATGATTGGTTGCGTTCGATTTTCGAACGCAAAAAAATTTGCGGCGTTTTTTAAATTTGTATTACAATTAAAAAAAAAATTGATTGATAAAGGGAAGATTAAAACTATAACATTTCTTCGCAAACTAGAAATGTTCTTATGAGATATTGCTCGACATAATCTATAAAAATGCATTTTAAAAGGTTTCTTATCATCTGGAAAACGAATATGTCATGTTCAACATCTTCAACAGAAATTTGAATATTTTAAACCTAATTTTACAGAAAAACGTAAAGTAAACATTATCACAAAGCATTTCACGAATAATCAAACGAACACCAAGTCATCAAATAATAATGAAATCACTTACAGTAAAGTAGCATCACTTCCTTGGAGACCTGAATTAAGCTTAAATTCTAAAAAAGCTTAGAAAAAACCGAAATCGAAACAGTATAAAAATCATTGGTATTTTAACATTACTGCCATTCATGGTTCATGTAACAATTCACAACTGAAATCCAACAGTCAACCTGGAGTTTATATTTCATTTACATTTCATGTAAAAGCGGTATTCGTTACACAAGAGATAAAGGAACTCTTACAATGACAAGTTTTACTTGGCATCAATATTCTGCATTTAAAGAACGATGATCAGATTCAATATTGTAAAATATGGAAAAAAAGATGTGGATGGTGATATGGTCAAAGCACATAAATCAGAAAATAACTTTTATAAACGAGCAAAACGAGAATCATTAGAATTCAATGTAATAACAGTATGAAAGAACGCATGAATAGAGATATCGGTAGATTTGTCAAAACCTAACGTTGTTAATCGTCTACGTAAAAATGAGAATAGGAAAAAATATAATTATAGAAATGCAGTGTCCTGCAACCAGACACACATTTTGAAATACGGCACCAAGATATAGGTTTTGAATTATCTTTATAAATATTAGAAAAAAGCAATTATGAAATATTTTTATAAATAAGTATTTACGTCAAAAGTGAAACCTTCCATAGTTTTTTTAAGTTTCGTACATTTCTGTCTTTAAACTTTTCTTTAAATCTCAACATTATATTTTAGAACGCAAGAGTTTGGTAAACAATGCATACAAAAATAAATTCATAAATCCTCTTAGTTAAGGAAGATTTACAATTACACTTGCGTGGCTTCAAAACAAAATCTAGAGAGTTTGTATTATAACTTCACCTATGTGAAACAACTTGATTAAAAGGTAAAACGCGAACAAATGTATACATCGCTTCATTTAGTTTTAATGTTTTTATTGATTAAACCTAGTGAAAATTTAAACATTTTATTTTCCGGTTTGCAATCTTTTTAAAATATTGTGAAAGACACACATTTTGTGAAAGTATCCAAATGAATCTTGTATTTTTAGCTAAATTTTTTTCTTTATCTTTATGTAGCTACGTCTTGCTCATTCAAATAAGGTTTATATGGATGTGCTCGTCAAAAAAAAAAAAATTTTTTTTTAAATTATGAATTTTTAGATTCAAAATCAGGTTACGAGTTGGCAGAAGATGGATATTACTTGAAATTTTTTTATGGGGCCCGGGCATAACAAGATATGTTGCCTCACGGTAAAAGAAACTGTGTATCTATATAACGGTATAACTTTTACCACCACTGATGAAGTATCAATGATTTTACCAATTTTGTATTAACAAAAACATGAGAAAGCTTAAAAATTTGTCAATAAAATGATATTTAAGGAAGAAACATTTAAATATCTCTCAGAGACCAATTTCAAGCCCTCTTTTGCCTTTTTCCTTGTTAATCATATGAAGCAAACATAAGACTGGGAACTGCTTTTCAAAGCGGATGATTCCTGTTTAATTCCCAACATAAATTTGTGAAAGAAAAAGAAATAATTTTTTCATCAAAAAATGAAACTTAAAAATAAAACATATCAATTGAATATAAATCATAGAAGCGTGGCGATGAAACAACATACCTCAATCAAATACCTGGAATGCATATTAGATCAAACCTTTTTTAACACCAGGTTTGAAACCTTCACTATGCAACGCATTGATTCAACCTCTCTCGAATGTTAATTATTGCATCGCTGACATGCATTTAATTTTTGTGGAAAAACCCGACTTGAAATATATATCTGAAAACTTTAATGTTTCTGAAAATAGAAGAATATCTTTGCGCAACAGCTCTTTAAAGTGATTCACACCCCTTCTTGAAATTTCTTGTAATAATTACTTTTTGGGAACGAACAATACTCATAGTAATTGATCAAGATTTGATGTGGCTTGTTTGTTTTGTTTTTTAGTAACTTTGAACATAAAAATCAAGACTTGAGGATATTTAAGTTGTAAATGTTCAGAATTTTTAAATCCTCTATTGCACGTAAAGCACTATCACCTTTTTTTGTCCGTTATCGATTTGCAAGCGTGTTATTGAAGATAACTAATTTTACTGTGTACAAAACTGTAATACAAGAGTTTACGAGATTGCATGGTGATGTAAATGGTCTTGAATTGTATAGCCGATCAAAAGCGCATTCGAGTTTAGATTCTAATGTCGTGACATAGCTTTTCCAAAATAAATTGTCATAAATTAAAATACCTAGAAATTTCAAGCAATTTTTTCGTTCAATGGTTTAGATTTGGTAATTTAAAATGAAGAATATCGGTTTGTGACATCTTGTGGAAAAGTGTGAACTTTGTTTTATCTGTATTTAAGAAAAGTTCGTTTGCTTTGAACCACACATAATTCATGCCGTTTAAAAGAGTTTGCGTCGTAGGCAAAAGTACTCGATGATATGGTGTTGGAAGTTTTATACATATCGTTGATATAGATTAATAATATTAATGGACCCAGAATCGATCCTGTGGAACATGCAGAAAACCTCTTTTAATCTCGAGAATTTATTAATGAAAAATTATCTTCTAGTTTTGAGATAAATTTAATTCAATCAAATGATCTACCTTTAACTACATAGTTTTCCCAAAAGATATCGTGATTAACTGTATCAAACGCTTTGGATATGTCTACAAAGACCCCTAACAAAAATTTGTTATTTTCAAAAGATTTAGTTATCTGATCAACGAGTTCAAGGACTGCATGTTCAGAAGAGCAGTGTTTTTGATAACCAAATTGTTTCTTATAAAAAATTTTGTCAGGAATAAATTAAAAATAAAGTCTAATGCATAAATAGTTTGAATATTATTGAAATAACTGATATTATTGAAATTGGCCTGCAGTTAGAGAGCTATGCTATGTCACCATTTTTAAAAATAGGGTTTATTTTAGAGACTCTCAAAATATCACGGTAAGTTCTTTCTTTTAGAGATAAATTTAACATATAAATTTTTTATTCGCTTATAATATATAAGATAACCAAGGTTATCATTTAAATTGTCATAACCGGCAGCTTGATGAGTTTTAAGAGCAGAAATTGCTTCATTAAGCTCTTGATGAGTTAGCTCATTGTCAGGAAGAATTGAGTTAATTCGGTCATTTAGAAATTCTTTAAAATTTTTATTTACAGGAGGAATACCTATAACTAAGTTGGACGAAAATTACCAAAATACTTTATAAATTCACTGCGTATTTTCTGTTTATTATAAAGGGCAGTCCCATTGTGTTTTATTGTATTTGGAAGAAATCCATTAAATATTTTATTACCCCCAGTTAATTTAATAGTATTTTGTCAAGTTTTTTTAGAATTTGTCTACTAGTTTTGAGTAGTAGTTAGCTTTGGCCTTTTTAACAAATTTTTGGAAAAGATTTTGGGTTTTTATAGTTATTCGAGGAAAGTGAAAGTGTGGAACCAATACATACAGTAAAACAATATTGTTTAGGTGCTGATAGCTGCAGAAAGTGTTAGTGATTGGCATGGCCATTTAACAACCGTTTCAAAGATGCTTAACCTGTCCGCAGCAACGGGACATATCAACTATGCAAAAAGTTGGAGATTGCTTTTACAGGTTATGGAAGGTCTCCCCGTAACATTTCCTGACCTTCATTAAAATTTTGGAAAAGATGGATACCATGTCATTAGAAGAAGTGATCGATTCTGGGGTGGCCTTTGGACAGATTTAGTAATTGAACAAGTAAAGATGCGTTCACAAAATACCCGTGGAGGTTTAACAAAAAGAACAGGGATGTCTGAAAATGTATTGTTATCATGGATTCGCACAATACGTTCTTGTGTACAGGTTCACACTTCAGTGACTTCACGACCAGTAGTCTTTATGCCGAGTTTGGAGCCAGCTGAATAAGTCGTGATAACAACGATTCAGATAAACTAATGTGTAGCTGGACACAAACGATCTCTTTGACGAAAATGATCCCTACTTGAAAAGTATTAATTCTGGATTATCTGCACGAGGCAAATAGGGAATTAATTCTGATGAAGCAGAAAAAGTTGGATAATTAATTCAAGATACTCTCAATAGAATGTCATACGCCAAAGCTAAAATCAAGAAGAAAGAACAAGTTCGTACATTAGAGAATCTAAAACAAGGTACTTATATCAAGAATAAAGATGTCTATTTTGACCCAATGTTGTTTTTTTCAAGATTGATAAGACTGGTAGAAAGAGATGAAGACACGAAAAGTTATATTAGTTATGAATTGACACCAATGCCTAAATCTTTGTTTCAAAATATATTGATCAGAAAATCTAACAAATCAAGTTTGGCAAAGGTACTTAAACATAATGTAGACCCTGTGTCGCATACAATGTCCCCATGTTACGTTCTTGATAGTGGTGCATTGCTGCATAAATTTAAATTTCTACCCAACAGTAACTGTTCTAGTATTATCAAGCAGTATACACATTATGTTATGAAAAAGTATGGTGTTTGTTGTTATGTATTTGATGGTTATGATAAAGGACCATACATCAAAGATCATGAACACGTGCGTAGATTTGGAAAAGTTTCAGCTAATATTAAAGTCGATTTAAAGATGGAAGCTGCCTGTAATCAATAAATATTTCTCAAGAGTGATAGAAACAAGTCACAATTCTTATCTAAAGCATTGAAACAAGACAAGCACGATGTTTGTAATAGTAATGGCGTTGCTGATACCCAAATTGTTTCTTCAGCAGTATGCTTCAGGTAAGCAGAACGAAGTTGTCGTGGTGGCAAGTGACACTGTTAAGTTGATATTGCTTGTGTTTTAATGGACGTTTAGAATAAAGATATTCTTGTTTTCAGATGCAGATAAAAAACAAGATATGGAAAAAAAAAACATGGAAGATCAAAGGCTTTGTGAAAGTAGTTGGTGAACTAACTTCAAGTCGCATATTGTTTATGCATGCTCGGTCAGTTTGCGATGCAACGTCTGCTGTCTACGAGCAAGGTAAAGTACTTTAAAATTTGTTACTCTCTTTAGTAGGATACTTTTGCTCACTGTAACGTATGTTTACAGGATTTGTATTTCTTAAGGTGGTTTCCAAAGAAATATTTTGGACGTTTTAATAAACTTCCTGTTTTTGGCCTTTCAGAAAATACTCCAAATACAAATTTGGCTGTAAATTACTAAAAAATTGTTTATAAACTAAAATCTTATTTCAAGCCCTTCAGTATTATGATATAAACCATGTGTAAAAAATTTATGCAGATTTTTTTTTAAATCTGTTATTAATTCTTGTCTTGAACAGTGCAAGTTTTTAAACAATTTTTTCTGGAAAAATCCTGTTGTTTGGCAAAAAAATTTTTTATTTTTTGTATTATTTTACGTTTTATAAAGCGCTATACTATATTACATCAATTAACTAAAAAAAAGGAAAAACATCGATTCTAAAAAAGTTCAACGTAGCCGATGTTCATTAAGAAATGACAGAAATATTCGAAGATGAATAGCCACACGAGACGGGATAAAAATACTTGGCTTGAAACTGTTCTTTAAAAGATAATCTTTGAGTAAGAATGTACTTTTTAAACCGGTGTTTAAGTGAGAAACGAGCAATTTAAATTGTACTGTACAAAATGGTCTTCTAATTTTTATAATGGAATTTTATGTTTTTTAGCTACGGTTGAAAGGATAAATGGAAACTAGGCGAATTGCGATACAGTCAGTTAATGCAAATGGCTGCAACATCAAAAATGGTCGTTAAGCCTCAGAATATACCACCTATTGAAACAAATAAATAAATAATTATTTATAAATTTACCAATTCAAGTATAACGTTGGATTACTTTAGTTTTAAATTTGGAAAGTGTTTTATAAGTTTTGATTTCCTCAGTGACTTTGTTCCAGGAAATATTGGCTCCTATTTCAAATCAGATTTAAATTAAAAATGTCATGGTAAAAAATATAAGAATACACCCTGCTCTAAACCTATAAGTGGAAGCTTTTCTTAAAAAAAAAACACCTTGCATAAATGTTAATTAGCTGGTAATTGCTGCTCAACCATGTCTAAATTTTCATCTTGCTCTATACTAAAATTATAGATATAACTGTCATATATATATATATATATATATACACATATAAATTATGTATAAATATAAACACACACAAATATATTACAGATTTTTAATTCATGAAAATAAATTGGTTTTAATGCCACCCGTTTACTGTAATATCAACCGAAGTCACTATTGTTACTACCACATCGACAAACACCTGAACAGAGAGAAATTTCAATATTTCTGGCGAGGAAGAAAATTTTATATACACAAAACAGATTTTAACATACCCGATATCTAAGAATTTACCTATGAGTCTCAACTTTCCTCACCTCCATCACAACAATTTAGAAAAACATACCCAAAATGCAAAGAAAATCAGACTTTGAATGACGAAAATATTAATCTATATAGTGATAAAACTGAAAAAAATTCTACGGATGTTTTATTTTTACAAACCTAGTTCTGTTCTTTTGTTTTTCTTTAGTTAACAAAGAGGAAGATGTGAAATCATACATGAAATTTCTGCGATGACGATTACATCAATGTTGGATATCTAATGAAACCATTTTTTGTAGATTTCTGTGAAATATAGGATGTGATGTATGCTTGATATAATAAGCAACTCTGGTATAGCAAATGTCTATACCAAATACTGTTTAGAGAAGCTATATCATCCGTCAGATTTTAATTTTTGTCAAGAATTCTTGAAATTACCAAAGACCTAAGAAAAACGTAGTTTAGCTATATTTTTTAGGATCGGATGAGAAGAATTTTGATTTATTTTGATGTTTTTTACGGTCAAATGACCAGTAAGTTCAAATCATTACTGAAAGAGTAAAAAAATTCTTCTGTGTGAAGGTCCATAATAACATGACATATCTGTTGCAGCCTATTGATCTTTCAATGAATGGTTGGGTTAAAAGATGGATATTTGTACGTTTTTTTCGATATAGTATGCTAAGTAGAATCAAACAGGACTGTGTGAAGGTAAACGATTAGAGAATATTGAGAAAAAAATCAACTTGACTGCTACGAAGCCACTGCAGACCAGATAGCTGATTGAATTGGATAACATTTTGACAAACATGGTAGATAAAAAAGTAATAATTAGTGGTTGGGAAGAAACTGGCATTGCTGAAGCAATTAACCAAACAATATCACAGCTATCATCCCAAGACCCTTTTGTTGCCGACGATTCATCTGATGAAACTGATTCGGGCTTGGGTATTGATGCTTAACATACTCCGTTTCAGCTCACTGAATAATCTGTTTTACTGCCTTATTAAATTTATACTTTCTCTTGTACGGGAAGAAAATTTCAAAAAAATAAAAAATTTGACCATTTGCGAGTTTCGTGAATGTAAATTCTCGCGAGGTATATTGACTTTGCCATTTCGCGAAATTATGTCCTCGCGAAATATAAAAGATTCAAAAATTTTGATTGGCTAATTCAAGAAATCTTTTTCTTTCTAAAATTTTTTTCGCGAAATTTTGTTTCTTGAAGGTATTTTTTTTGGTTCATTATCAACATAGATGTTGAGATTTGTATAAACAAAATTCGGAAATCTTAGTCAACAGATTTCTACTGTTGGAAGTAAATGTTTAGGTAACAAAGTTCATTTTAGATAAATAAGTAATTTTTATGTTCAATCTCATAAATCATGAAAGTTTTCCTTTATCACATTTTTTATGTGTTAAATTAAATTATTCTCACCGTTTATCTATGAAAATGTTCGGTGGTAATTAGGAGAAAGGGTGCAGGTAAAATTTTGGTTAGTTCCAAATAATTCTATATAAAAATATTCTCTTAAAACTTCTAAGTAATTTGATAAAATAACAGCAAAATATACTACACGCAGAAATGAAAATTATGTCTCTTTATAAATTTCCTCGACTGATGTAACTGCTACATTTATTTCAATTAGTCAGCGAAATAAACACATTTTTAGAAACTGTTAATAAAGTTTTTTAAAACACGCAGGATATTCAGAAAACCTTGAAAAACACATTAGACTTTCGAAAAATAAAAAAAAAGATGGAAAAAGAATTAAAGTAAATTTAAGTAAATTTAACCTTGTGGCCTACTTAAATAACGCATCTTTTATATAACCCTTGTTGCCTATTTACATAGCCCATACTATACGCTTATACTAAGTAATATAACTTTATACAGGTTGGAAAACAAATTTCGAAATACAATAAAAAATTACACGTCGGAACAGTTCGATCAGCGCGTAATTACTTTTAATCAATTCGTAGTTATTATAGATCTGTCAGATTGGGTTCCAAATATTCTTTCGTTGACTGGCATTTTACGTCTTTTTAATCTTTCAAGGTGACTGAAATGGTGATCGCTACCTCTGTATTCTTCTAGGTGATCACGACCTTTGTGCTCTGCTGGGTGATCACGACATTTGTGCTCTGCTGGGTGATCACGACCTTTGTGTTCTGCTGGGACATCCTTTTCATCTGATGCTTCTCCAGCGTGAACTCGTATTTGAACTGGAAGTTTCCTCTGCTTAATTTTTGAGACGCGACTTCTTCTTCTGCTCAATAGTTTACCTTGCTCGTTAGTTGCTATGTCTGTACATATAAAACAATACTGTAATTATTTTTAATGTGTTCACTTTTGATATATTTTTTCCAAACTTGGCTTTTTAAAATGCGTTGGGAGTCAAAATACAGAGAAACGATAAAATTATGAAATTATGATGTGCGAAATGATGATGATGATATGCGAAAAAAATATAAGTAAAAATATATAAATACCATCACCGTGTGTAAAAACCATCGTATCATTTTCAAGATCAGTTATATTCTTGCACCCTGCGTTTTCTTCTAGCATGCATCTTGCATACGCTTCCTTTTCACTTTCTTCATTTGGTTTGGTATTTTTACCTCCCATAATTTCCTATAACTAAAGTTTGAAAACAATGTCAATAGCGCTGATAAGCCAAAAAAGGTTCTTACGATAGGTTACAAATGATAGCTAAAGATTTATATTATAGTCTAACCTTTTTATCTATTTCTAATGGTTAATCACTAGAGGGTTTTTTCTGTAAATATACCCTCTCCTTTCTTCCTTAACCCTCATGATACCTTCAGATATGGTTAATTGATGGTTAACCGAAACGTGTTGATAGTTAACCGAATCGTGATAATAGAGTTGAGACAACACCCGGTTCAAAAGTGGTATAATTGAAATTTCTCCTACAAATACTTAAAAAAGATTCCAATAATTTGCAAAACAAAACATCACAATATTCTTATAAATTAATATAAATTATTATTTTTTTCTTTTAGGGTCTGTTTCAAGATGTGGTGCAATTTTCTGAAAAAATAAAAGTCCGTAGTATACAAAAACCTTTTTGCCAAACCTTTCTGCTCCCTAAAGATTCCTATATCACTTGTATAGAGCTTTACCTAACCCGAAATATGCTTTCTGTTGTGAAGATCATCATAATTTTTATTTATGTCGGACGCACATTTGCTTCTGTGTCAATGAGAGCAACAGTTTTACTTCTTCTAAAATCTTTATCAATAAATTACATCACTTATGAAATACGAATTTTTTTTTATATGCTTTTACTGTATCGTATTTTGCTGAAATCTCCGTTCGACATAATAAAAAAAGAGCTTTCATTTATTTTCATATTTGATATAGAAAAACGAAAGCGTAAGATAGAAATATGTAAGCTATCAGATAAAACATGCTTTAATTAACTTCCGTTCCCAAAACTAACATGTCGTTTGCTGTCTCATTTTTAAGTTGAAAAAAAATTGTCTGTCTGACATAAAAATTCCAAAAAAAATTTATGTGAAACTCCTACCTTTACTAACTATTCGATTTGACTTTTTTTTTTAAATCAAAGCTTATTACAATTTTTTACAATTTTAAGTGAAAAAAAAGTTTGTTTCTACTATCCTATAAATAAAAAAACCAATGCTGAGCGTTGCATATAAAGCTTAGGAAAAGGATTGCAAGAGAAAAGATTGAGAAAATGACAGTGCGGAAATTAAATATAACCAATTGGTTTCCATTGAAAGAAAGGCTATTTAGGTTGTTATGAGTACACCAATTGTAATGTTAAAGATAAACTAGCGACAAAGATTAAGTACCTGATGCTTCACATTTACGTAAGGAAGGAACAATTTGCTTTACACTTTACACTGAAAAATGTAACACTAGCTCATGCGGTTCTTGTCCATGTCGATTATGCAGAACGTTACGAGGACAAGGAAAAATATGAAATGTCAGTTTGCTTATTTTGGTCAATCAACCTTCTCCATTTTCACTGCAGCTGCTTACATCCACCATAAAATATCTCTAGTGAGCGAGGGTATTGTCATCTTCGCAGAAGCCAATCATTCCCGAATAGCTGCTCATACGTCTATTCCCGAAGTGGTTGTTCTAATGATGGAAAAGCACAGTGACCTTAAGTAATTTCATGCCGTTGACTTGCATAAAAAGAGTGATGAATGCAGCGCAGAGTTTCGGGTCAAATATGTGTTTGCCTGTAGATCACTTTCCTACAGCCGCTTTAACATCACACGTTATTACAAAGAAAGGCACCATGGGTAGGGCCCTATGGATAGGATTAGAGGCTGTGTCATGAATGTTGTATATCGTGAAGTATTGCAGGACGCGAGATCATCGGGACACCGAAATAATTTGCATAATGCACTGAAAAGTGTACGCTCTGTCTACCAGCCCATCGAAATAGTAATGAAAGGGGCACGAATTTAATATAGACGCTCGTTTCAGCACCAATATGCACCTTCTAAAAGCACACATGTCCAAAAGAGAGGAGGGACTTTTTGATGTTGTAGATGTGCACCAAATAGATTCGACACGTGCAAAGTGTGTTCTGGAGTGGACGAGTCAGACTAGATCAAGTGTCTTCTTTGCAACCAGTGGTAACACGAAGGATGTTTTTATGTTTATGTGATATTAATAACATGCTTTATGAATTCACGTTTTTAATTTACGGTTTTTATTAATTTTTATTCATACTTTTATTTTCAATTTTGCGATAGAAATTCGAAATTTTTCGCAAAATCAAAAAAATCGTCGTTTCCATCTCGTCCACCCGTCACAGAAATTCATTTCACGAATAACGATGTTTTATTTAAAAGGTTTGAGGAAAAAGGTCTTGCAACTGAGAAAATAAGAGGAAATAAATGTGGGAAACAAATTATAAGTGGCAGTGGTGGAGGGGGTGGGATGGAGATAATCGCTTTAATAAGACTGTAAAGTATCAAATTCCATCAAACATTTTGTTTTGTAACAAGCCCTTTATTTAGCAAGATTTTTTAGGAATAAGACATTTGTCCAAATACAATATAACTGAATGCAAATTTTTTAGTTCACGAAAATTTACGTTTACGAAAAATATTCGCTCTAAGGGCAACATTAATGTGTCAGATAAGCCCAAGTCCGGATTTTTCAGACCAAGGACGATTTGTAACAGCGCGTAAACTTGTAAATATCTGAATTACCCACTGATTCTTGCATTAATAAAGGTCAAATGTGTAACGAAAATTCTTGAAAAGAATTTAATTTATTATTAGATAGTCACGGAAAATATTTTCAACTTCATAAAACAAATTATTTTTGTTTTAATCCAATTGTTACTTAATCTTTTCCTTCGGAATAGTCAACATAAAATTAAAGTATTTCACTTTATATAAGCACTATCTTCTATTGAATTGTAGGCGAGAATCGTTTTTGGGCTATTGCATCAACCTTATAAAATTTATCAAGACTCTCTTTCAATCAACATAGGGAAAAGACAAAAAACCCGGAGGAATAGGTGTATGTGGAAATTTACCAAAGCTGACACGAAAAACAGGGGGAAGTACATGGTTTATAATCATGTCAACCTATGTCATATTTTTATCCTCTGTTCAAAGAAAACAAGATAGTGTTTTACGCTTTTTTAATGTAAAAAGCAACGTTAAGAAACTTCGACCCCAACATATCAGAAATGCTAAAATGTGAAGAAACTTCTAGTGCAACTTTTATTTTAATAAAAAAATTCCCGTTTTACCTACATATTTGGGAAATTTGAGGTATACTTTTAACTTTTTCCTTATTCTAGGTAAACAAAAGAAACTTTTAAGAAGCTTTTCCATCATTAGAAAAGTAGAGAGAGGGTAAACACGACTAATTTTTCGAGGAAAAAGATGACGTGGGCAAAGGGTAAGGTTTGGAGTTGTTCTGTTTGAATGGTGGTGAAAAATTTTGGAATTCATAGTAGATCAAACCTTTTTTGACACCAACTTTGAAACCTTCTCTATGCAACGCATTGATTCAACCTATGTTGAGTCTACAAATTCTAGTTTCTGAATGACAACATCTTCTCCATATGCAGCAACTTCATTGTATAAGGATGTGTCACCCTTTCCAATGTAGTTTGTGTATATCAAAGAGTTTTTTTCCACCAAATGTTTATTCATTTCCAATGCCCCTGTCACTTCCATAAATCCAGAGCTACTGACATGATCTATAGAGCTTTGGTAGTTTAAATACCGTTATGTATACCCAGTGTTGTTTTATTTACCGTTCCACGTAACAAAAGTTTTACAGCTCTAGGATATAACATGTGTGTCTAAACACTTTCCAATTTCTAAGGAGATGGTGGTAACAACTTCATTTATTGACGCATGTGCTCTCTTTACCATCAAGTTAGGCAATACAGTTCTTCACTTTTTTTTGACATAAATCTGTTTTAAGAGCAATCAACTCATGAGTTTCTTTTCACACTTTCAGTATAGATAGATTAGCAGCAATCGTATAAACCTTGTACAGCTTTTTATTTATAACATCGTAACAGCGTTGTGAAAAGCATGGGTCATGTTCTTGAGACCGATAAATTTTTATTTATAACATCGTGTCCGAAAATTTCAAAAATTTTCTCAAAAATTCAAAACACGGTATTTTCTTTATTTTAATTAACTAAAGAAAACCAAATAAACCAAAAATAATATTTGCCTATAAAGCTTTTCTGAGGTTTAGGTTGGTCTTATCGCTTTTTCTGTCTATGAAAATAAGAACTCTAAGTCAGTAAATAAATAAGCAAGCAAGCAAGCAAGCCAGAAAGCTAGCAAGCAAACAAGCAATCAAGCAAGCGGACAAGCAAGCAAGCAAGCAATTAAGTAAGTGAGTAAGTAAGTAAGTAAGTAAGTAAGTAAGTAAGTAAGTAAGTAAGTAAGTAAGTAAGTAAGTA
>JAUZNK010070634.1:0-14056 GCA_035046665.1 Euphysa ruthae
ACATTGTCTTATCCCAACCTGCGTAGCACACTTTGAGCATACAAGTCATAGACCCCTTACATAATCTGTTTTGTTATGGCACACTTTGAGTATGCTTTTGTTTTGTGAATAACATTTTGTCGAAAATAAAAACAATAAAATGTTGGGGGGTGACAAATAGGAAAGTACCTAGAATTACACATTCTATCCTTCAACTTTCAGGAGCTGTTTTTTTATTGAATCAAAAAGCTCCAGGAAGTGTTGTTAATCAAAACCTTCTTAAAATCCTCTTATCTGTGAGAATTTTAAAGTCTAATTCACAGAAGAAAACCTAGAATGAATTTCATTGTCAGATTGTCTAAATAAATAAATATTTCATTTTCATTAACAGAGCTTTCCTTATCAGAAACTAGACCCAGTTGTGACTAAACCAGTCCTGGCCTTTATTAAAGTTATCTATTTTTCTGGTTAAACTTTTTCATCTTTAAGAGGTTGTATTCACAAGCAATTGTTGCTACAGTATTAAAATTCTGGTAATGATTTATTTCCAAACCCATAGTATATGGCTTTTAAAACTTAATTTCTCCTTAAATTGTCAAATTGAAATTTATATTTCGTTTTCTGAATAGTTATTAACATATATGCATTGACGATACACATAGACATAAATAATGAAATTATATAGCATATATCAAAAACTCAAAGTCAGATCTTTCAGTATGAAATGACAATGCTCTGAGGGCTAAGTTATATAAACCTATGGTTCAGTAGTTATAGCATTGCTATTTTGTATTTAAACGTTTAAGTGGCTTTGGCTTGGCTAAAACTATGAATGTTTACATTAAAGCAGCTTATCAAGTTTTGATGTAATTTTATCTGTTTTAAGATTGAAATAATGTAAATACACACAGAATTGATGATTTATTTGAAACTTGTAGTGAAAATAATTTTTTTATATAGTTTTTATTAAAAGGTTTTTATTTTTTATTTTTATATCTGAATAACTTTTATTATCATTTGCAGAAGTTGAAAAAAATGAATTTTTAAAGCGTAGAATAAGATGTTTTTTGTCCATAAAATTTTCAATAAAGCAATACGACTGGTTTTAATGTTTAAGATAGCAATGTGATCTTATTTTCTAGACATCATTATGTAGAAATTAAGTTCATTTGAGTCATGCTAAATGTTATTTTTGTCATCTTTAACATGTGTTTGTTCAAAAAAATTTTGACTTGTATGACACCAATTAGAATTATAGATCTTTGTAGTGATATAATAAAAAACAGTTTTTGACTCTATCTTTCAATATTTGGTTTTATAAGTTAAGTAAGTTATTTGGAGATTATATCATATTTATTCAAATTAGTTTAATTATCAAATATCTGTTTGATTGTATATACAAAATAAATGTAACAAATTCTTTTCTGACTGTAATGTTTATTTCGTTTAATATCCTTCCATCATCTTTCATTGTTTCTTCAAATACCAATTTTATTTTATTTCCTAATTTTTTTTTTTTCTTTTTTTGAATTCACTTCTTGTAGTAGGTACTTTACTCTTTAGTCTGAGAATTTGACTTCAGTGAGGTACACATTTAAAAGTGCAGTGTATAAATGAACCACAAAATAGTTACAACCAAATATTACATTTCTATCAGCTGAGCATTCTTTTACTATACTTCAAACCTCTCATCGTTATCTAGTTTTGTTAGAGATCTAGACAGTTTTGAAAATATTGAAAAATGGCACGAAAAAGAAGATATACTAGTATGGATGAAGTTTTGGATATAATACTGGATGATAATGGTAATGATATGGAAAGTGATATTGACTTAAGTGATAAAAGTGATGATACCAGTGATTGGGAGTATGAGTCTGAAGAAATTTGTAATAATGAACAAACATTATAAATGATCAGTGTTGCACCAGAGTCTTTGTCTTTACCATCTGAAACACCACCCCCACCGCTCAAAATAACTGATAATACACCTAGTGAAGAGGAGAATTGTGATGAATATTTATCATCATCATCAGAAAGTGAGATATAATTGAAGATTATTCTTTTAGCTCACAGGGCACAGAGGAGCCATCCTCACCAAGTAATAATGCTGATGAAGTTGCATGTGCCCATAGTGTTGGAGTGTACGTTTACGTAGTGGTGGAGTTGCTGATGGTCATATACGCGGCGGTGGAGTTTCACGTGCCACCATCGTGTTGGGCATAAACATGTGCGTGATGGTGGAGTTACACATGCAGACCTGTATCTGAAATGGGAGCCAGTTGAACATACTAATCAAGAGTTGCGTAATTAGTCCTTCCAATTCAATGAAACTGAAGGTTTGTCAGTACGGATGGATGAAGGAAGGAACACCCTTGACTTTTTGGACTGATAAAGTCATGGAACTCATTGTTGAATGAGACAAATCACTTTGTGAATGATGTTTTTTTTTTTGGAAAACCCAGAGAAAGAAACAAATAAGTACTTCAAAAATTGGATGAATGAATGCGTGAATGAGTTGGAATTATTTATTGGATTGATAGTTTTGATGGGTGTTGTTCATAAGCTTCAAAACACTCCAATATTTTCTAAAGTGATGTCACGGGATTGGTTTAAACTTGTCCTAAAGTTTCTGCACTTCAATGACAATACCACTTATAATGCAGAAGACCCTGATCATGATAGATTGCATAAAGTCAGACATTCTCTGGATTTGATACGCATGTGTTGCATAAAGATTTATAACTCAAGGAGATATTTGAGCGTTGATGAATCTTTAGTGCTTATCAAAGGATGCTTACATTTCATTAAATAAAGATAAAGCGTTCTCGCTTTGAAATAAAGCTCTATGAATTTACCACATCGGATGGGATAATACTTGATGTTCTTGTCTATTGTGGTGCAGGTATGTTTTTCTCTGAAGTTAACAAACATGAAAATATGCCAGCTACAGAGCAAATACCAGTGGAACTAATTCGCCCATTCCTCAACAAAGGACATGTCTTGTATACTAATAATTGTTACACCAGTCCTATGCTTGCAAGTTTTCTACTTGAAAATAAGAGCTACTTGTGTGGCACAGTGAAAAAACCACAAGTATTGCTGCAAAGATGTTTTTAACCTCATGCTGGAAAAAGGCAGGGCAACCTTCTATGAAACATAAAATGTCAAAATCAAGATGCTTGCTTGTAATTAATGGGCTAGTAAAGACAAGGCAAACCAAACTTTGTTTTTATGCTGTCAGCATTTTGTAACCCCATCATGGAAGATACTGGTAATGCTGGCAGAGATGGAAATCAAATCAATAGCAAAATTATACAACACACATATGGGCGGTGTGGACCACGTGGATCAGCAGGTTAACGGGATCCAGGCACTAAGAAAATCATACACGTTTTTCTGCTTGTTGCTTCAGGTGTGAATTCACACAAGATTTATCAAAAGCACACTGGCAGCAAAATTGTATTCCTAGATTTTCTGATCGACAGTGTAAAGTTGGTGGTTTTTCTTACACTGTGCATACCACCATCGTTGAATGAAGTCCCGCAACATGATTTTACATGTCTCACTGGAAGACACTTTCCATCTCTGATGCCTACGGGACCTGGTGAGAAGGGTAACAGACCTCAGAAAAGATGTCGTGTCTGTTTTGCTTGTGGAAAAACTACTCAAAAAGGACATGCTTTGAAAAATAGCTACTTTTGTGCAGATTGTTCATCCTCGCCTGGTCTTCGCCCAGAGGAATGTTTCAAAATCTATCACACCATGTTTGATTATTCTAGTGTTGTATAATCATTTCATTTATTTGTTATTTTTAAATATATTTGCTCTCATTGCATATGAAATCATTCTTCTTCTAGGACTAAATTTGTCATAACTCAAGCTTTTGCACTAGGATTAACAAAAAAATTTTTTTCTCTCTCTGACAAAGCTATCTATCAACTGGCGATTGAAAGTGCTTAAAAATATCTCTTGCATTTGTATCGTCCAAAAACCTCCCGTTTTATAATTTTCTGAAGATTTCAAAACGGCATTTATTGATCATGTGACCTGGAAAAATAATTATATTTTTTAATTTTGTCATTTTTTAAAAGGTAATTCTAAAACAAAAAAAACAAGCCCTTACTTTTGAAAAACCAATGAGAAGGTCAATTTTTGTAATTGTTTCTATTATGTCAAAACTGTTAAATTAGGTCTCTGTCCAGTAGACATAGGGTTTTAAGAACAGCATTCGTAAAATAAAAAAAATATGAATCTTAAAATAGTGCAAAAAACAAAAGAAGATTACTTATTTAGGTCATTGAAATGCTACTGGTAGAGAATCATCATCAGAAGATGATGATGAAATAAAGTTTTTGTAACTACCATTATCTAAATCTTTTTTCCAATGTCGTATATTTTTTTTTTGTTTGACAAATACCTCAAATTTAAAGAGAGAATTTCTTGATCTTCATTTTCTTTCAAAATTTGTTCAAACTATCCTCTAGATTGTATGACTGAAATGTGCTTCTCATATTGCTCATAAATATTATCGACAATGATTACGAATTAGACATTAGAATTTTGACTTAAATAATAGGTTTAGAAAATATGCGATTAATAAAAACGCTTTTCTTAAAGCCATATTTATACTACTGACATAAAATTTATCAGTGTTGGAAACTCTTGCAAAAGTTATATAACTTTGAAAATGTTGTTAAACTATGTGTGCTTTAAATCTTGTTTAATGTTGTTGAAATTTTTGAATAACATTCTGTAGATTTTTTATCATATAAAGTTGTTAAAATTTATTCTTTGTTATTTGTCACTAAAAGATTGTCGCTGAAGACAATAATTTAATAATTCAGACAATATCATAATTTTAGTGACTTGATAACCCATCACTAACATTTTGTTAGTAAAAATTTTCTTTTTCCTGAAATTGGGAGAACATAAAAAGTTTGCTTAGTGTTCAGTTTTTAGACTTCAGGATTTGATTGCATGCTAATGACAATTTTATTTTTTAGAAAGATAATTTTATAAATTTGTATTAAATGAATCCATGGACACCTTTACTAAATTCTTATAGGTTGGATTTTATCAAAAGGCTTGGTTATAGGCTTGATCATGTTCAATCATGTGAGAGTGTATAATTTTTGTAATGTTTATTTTTTTATACGTCTATAGGATGTATTAGGATCTACTTATTTGTTTAAGGTTTTACTTATTTTCTGTTGTTTCTCTTTTATTTTATAAACCATAATACTTAATTCACTTAATATACTATAAATTGCAAACAAGATTATGTTTTCTTTGTGGAGAACTTTTGTGGCATTACCAGACATGTCATTCCGCTGTGCTGAGTTATGTTAATAGGTTTGTCTTTGATGAATGTCTGATCTTTTTATGACTTTAATTAATGACCCTTGAATGGGCTTTATGACTTGTCGGATATTTCTATAAATTGAGTTTAAGAAAAACAAGTTTCAACTCACTTTCATACTTTTTCTTTTTAATCTTTTAAATTTTTTTCTTATACTTGCATAGATTATCTTAAATGGATTGTTTTCTTGGTATGACACAGCTTTTTTCGCTATAATATAGTGTTTTGAATTAATATTGATTTTCATGCTTTAATATACTTACATCGTTGTCTGGTGGCACCGCTGATGGCTTTGAGATATCATTTTCTACTTTTGACTTTGTAGCTACATAACTGTAAAATGGAGTCTTTAAAAATTTCACTTGTCTACTCTTTCTTTTCAGTTAATGTTGTTCTTAATTTGTTTTGATAATTGCTCAGGTTTCTCTAAAATGAATTGTTTTCTTGATAGGATTTGGATTTGAAAGAATTTTTTGTTATGCTTGAGCAATTTTAATAGATTTTAATTTTTGAATTACTAAATATGTCAACCCTGGTTCAATGCCTAGGTTAATACTTGAATTAGTTGGAAAGAATTAAATGATCAGACAAAAAAAAAACAAATACCCTATTAATTATAATTTGGTCACAATTTCCCCTTAATAGCTTTTTTTAGGCTTAACAAAATAACTGTATCATATTTCTTTTCTTTCATCTATCTATTATTGAAATAAATAAATTCTCAATTTTAATTATATTTCTCTTGTAATTGTTGGGCTGTGTTTGATTCTACGTAACCTGTTGATGCTTAAAAGTCACATGATGCTATCTATCGTACATAAGTCCTCTTAAAATCGATGTCTCCTGTAAATGTAAACCTCTCTAAAATTCTGTTTTTAAACCCCACAAATAGACAGTGATGTAAGCTGATGAAAACTTCGTTTGAACATCTCTGGACCAAATCTTAGAATTATTCAGGCAATTTTAATTTTGAAAATGAAAAATCATAGTTTTTGACCCTTTGTCTTAAGTATGGTATCTATATGAAAAAAGTGTGACAAATTAGAACTATGTTTGGTAAACAGTAATTGCTTTATTTTTTATAGTCACTTTTAAGTTGATTTTGATTGGTAGCATGTGTTAGAAGATCACTTGCTGTCAAGATATATAGTTTTTGATATTGCTGCTATTTTTTTGTAAAAAAAAAAAAGAAGTGATTTCATCTCACTGTATGAATTTATACTTGTCACACTTATCATCCTATTACACATATTGTATTCATAATAAAAATATTTGTCATACTTTAATAATATTATACTCCAATTAATCTGATATCAAATAGTAGTGGATAAATTGTTATTTCTGAAAAAGTGTTTTACATTTTGATTAAACTCCATATTTATGTATTTTGAGTTTTAGTGTTATTTTATGTCTTTTCAGAATTTGTTTTTACTAGCAATAGTTGTTACAATAATTTTGTGTGATTTGTTTATTACATGGAATTTATTTGAATTTGAATTGTTTTAAATGTTGCTCTGAATAATATTATTGTCTTTGCTCTGATTCACAGTGTTGCTATTTTTACAGCTAAAATCTACATGGAAATTTGTATTTAGATACTTCATATTTACCCTCTATTCAAAGTTGATTGATTTCAGTGTTGGTTATCAAAAGATACGCCTGTTTCTGACATGATTATCTTAATGCAGCTTCTTTTTTTTTTTATTCAAAATCAAAACAAGCTTTTAGATACTTTTTGTTAATACGCTAACCCAAAAGTACAAAAAAGAAGATTCAGCTTATATGGAAGAGTCTATTTATATTAACAGGATATAAGATTTATATAAATCTTGAGAATAAAATAAAATCAGATAAAAACAATTTTTAATTAACTAAAGATTTATTCTATTAGACAGATTAATTTCGCGGTGTTTGCATTTAAAAATTCCAATATTCCATAAACTAATAGTATATGTATATTATGAATATTATTTTACTAAAGTGCTTCGAGACGGAAAGTCTAAGTCTTCAACAGAAAATTCTGAACAGTTCAACTGTAAATTCTAAAAAATTCAGAGGGACATTCTAAAAAAAAATTCAGCGGAGAATTCTAAATAATTCAGCAGAAAATGTTTGCCTTCATAAAGCTTTGCAAACAGTTCTGTGAGTTATCTTTTTGTGGAGTACTAATTAAAACCCTATGTTTAATATATGATTTTTAACTGCTCTGTGGGTCAATCAACTAATGTTTTGTCTAAAATTTTAGATGATTACTGAAACCTTAAAAAACTTTTTCTAAAACTTATTTTAATGCTTTATAAAAAGCTAATATATGATTAATCAAATGAAATAAAAGCTTTTTATACTTGCTTATAGAGAAGTCATTTTGTCCATGCAATAATCATTTTATTCAAAAAAAAAATTTGTTGCTTCCATTTTTCTACCTCTCAAAGAATTTTTTTTACAAGAAAGGCTAGTGAATATCATCACACCAACAAATAAAAGCAAGATGTTTTTAAAACTACAGGTGTTTTCAGTTGGAAATTTTGATGAATTAATGAGAGAAGCAATGAATCGTGTAGGTTTTTTATAAGTAACAATGAATGAGTTGGTAGGTTTTTTTAAGTTGAGGTTTAGATATCTCCGATTATAAATTTTTTGAATTTTAATTCCCTGGTGTGTAGATTGCATAACATCATGCCACTGTGAATCTTAAACTACTAATTTTTTGAAAAATTATTATCTCGGGTAGTTGCAAATGATACACTGGAGAACTTTCTGTTCGATTTGGAATGAAAATTTCTTAAAAGTCATATTTTAGTGAGTTTTACTCAATTTTGCTTCATTTTATGTTATATTACATATTATATAAGGAGGCTTATTTGCAAAAAATTTTTGAAATGGTACTTGTTATTGGTTCATTGATTGATAGGTTAGAAAGAAATATTGATTCTCTTGCCCTGTATATTTATTTCTCCAAAGCTTGTAATATTTTGCAGTTTTGTAATTGTTAGAGAAAACGCAATCCAGCTCCAGACCTAAGTTTTGTTGGAAATATAAAATTTTCACCATCTAAACTTTTCACTGTCTAAACTAACATAAATTTTTTAAAAAGCAAATTGTTTTAAATCTATCAATTTTTGCCAATTTCATAATAATATTTTCCTCACACTCACATGAGTAGATATTATGTGAACTTACGTGATTTAGAAATGATGATTTAAGAAAAGTCATCTGTTCCAAATAAAAATTTGTTTCTTAAATTACTTTTAAAGTAATGTTTTTAAATCATTGTGGTTTTATATCTTTGTTTAATAACTTGACTTCTTTTGAAAGTGAATGAATAATTAGATAAATTCAAATCAATTATTTTGTTGTCAGAGTTTGAAACTCTGATCTTGGCCATGAACTTCAAAAAAAAAAAAATAATCTAACATTACTTCATAAATTTTTGATTAAAATATCAAAAATATCAAAAATATCAAAAAGAATAAATATATGAATATTATAGTTTTTGAGTAATCTGGAGAAGTTGAGCGTTTTTTTTTTAAAAATTAAAGTTTTACTGTTTTGTTTTTTTTTTGTAGGTTTGATACACAATACTAACAAAAATTACTAATTTACTCTGCGCCATATCTTGATAGGCGTGACAAACGCTAAATTAAAACCTATTTTATAAACCATAATTAAAGAAAAAACTATTAGAATCAAGCTACTGCTGAATAAGAAATCCGACTTTATTTTAAGGTCTTTTAGTTTTACTGTTAATTACTAATAGTTTTGATTTATGATTTAATGTTTTGATCAAGAACAAACTATTTGATTAAATTTACATCATCCATAGATGTGATGGTAAACTGTAGATATGTGTATGTATGGCTAGATGTGACAGTAAACTGTAGATATGATGTATGTATGGCTAGATGTGGCATAAAATTGTAGATATGGTGTATGTGATATGGTGTATGTGAAAAAAAAACACTATTGGAGAGGCTTTGAGAAGGTATTTAAAATGGCTGATTTAATGATAAAATTTCCTAATAGAAAAGATAGTGCAATGCTAGGTTAGACAAGATTGCAGTCACATGCTCAAAAAAAAAAGTGATTGCAAACTGTGACTTAGCAACAGTAAGAAGGCTAATAAAATGATAACATATTGGTATACTGTAAAACAAATATTTTCTAAGGAGGCTAACAACCAAAGCAATCCCTGATCAGATAAACAATAAGTTTACATCAAGGAGTAATTTTGAAAGAAAAGGAGAGAAAAGTTCTGGAACTGTAAAGATAGAGATTTGGCAACTGAGGTATAGTTGCCACTATTCACTTCTGGTACCATAAAAATGATTTGAATATTTATTGTGATTGCACACTTGAGTTTTTTACCAGCCTGGATCATGTAGGAGGCATCCCCTGACTATAATCTAGTATTCAATAACTTTACAATAGTTCTCACAATAGTTATTATTATCTTCCGCTGTTGTTTAATTCGCTTTTTTTTTTCTTTTTTTTTTTTCTCTTTTTTTTTTGGTTTTTTGCTCACAATCTTTTTTTAAAACATGCATACATTTGCTATTTTTAATATTTATAAGCTAGTCATCACAATAGCTGTTTTAAAAATATATATTTTTTAAAACCCATTAATAAATGGCATTTCCTTTTTTGTGTATATCACAATCTTAATAATAAAAAAACATTCGCAAAGGAAGCTGAAAAAAAGAAACTATAGCACTCAAAATAACAAGGTTAGATACATGCAGAGGAAGAGAAAAAACTGATGTTATGCTTATTTCTCCTACCCTTAATGACGTATTAGTATTAAAATTTTGACTAACAGAATGAATCTGCTGGAGAAAATTAGGGAAAAAGGGTGGCAAAATATAAAAAACTTTACCACTTGTATCTGCAATTTTATGTTAATATACCTCTGTGCTTTTGTGAAGGCAAATGATTGATAAAGGATTTAAAGTACAAAATATAAATTGGGTTATTCAACAAGACTACCATTTGACAACAAATCAAGTGACACATAATTAACTTTAATAATTTCGTTCTTGTTTATCTGAAGTTAAAATAAATTTTAATTTCTCATAATTATTTGTTTAATCATTTTTAAATAAAATATTGTATTATATTTTTGCTTACTGTACTTTAAATATATATTTAAAATAATATGTAAATAAAGCTGTTAAAAATCTCTGGAGCAAGAAGTAACAACTTTATAACAAATTGAAAGAATATTATTATAGCTTCTTTTTATTAGCCTATAAAAACTTAAGGATTCTAAACCTATACAGTTAGTAGCATTTATAGAGAATATCTTTTGTCATAAACATTCTTTTTTCTAACAAATAAATAAAACTATGTATCATAATGTTATTTTACGTTTTACTGCATTGCTAAACCAGTATACCATATAATTGTATTTACTGTTATTGACATTTTTTTTTTTTCTGTTGATCATTTTTTCCAAAATAATTAGTCTGACCTGTTATAAATAAAATTATCTAATGAGCTATTGCATTTTCTGTATGGGTGGTGAGTACACCATTTACAATCAGACTTGATTGAAAAATTCTTATAGATTCTAGTAAAATAGAAAAGATGACATGGCATACACTAAAACGAACAAAAAGCAAAGACAAAGATAAAAACTACACAATACAGAAAGTTGATGCAGAAATTAAAAATCATAAAACAGATGGAAAAAAGACCTCATTAAACAAAGAACTGCCAGAAAAAATTACTGACCAGGTTATACTTAATAACCTGACAAATAGCAAAATTAGTAATAAGGAAAGTAAAATCCCTTCAAATGATCAAGTACTGAAGGTTTGTATAATTCTAACATAATTTAATGTAATCCTACTGTAGATTTCTTATGTTAATTTCATAAATATATCATATACAGCTGTTTCATATTGACCTTGTAATCTTACCTTTTGTCCTATTAAATGAATAAAAAATAATACATACTGATCATTTATATAAATATACACGATTGATAATATCACTTGAAATAAATGATGATTTGTAGATATTGTGATGATTCCTTTTATAAATCACTGCTTATTTTAGTTTTGGCTCCTGCAGCTTACTCCTAAAACAATTGTCATGCTTATTTTATTTCTATATTCAGGAGAGCTTGATCTTCCGAAAAACACTTCAAACATGATTTTATAGTTGTCTGTTTCGGAATAAGATCCTATAGTATTGGTTTGATAATGTGTTTTATTTTGTTAATCCATAAAATTAATTTTTAAATTGCCAACTTAAACCAGGCATTTATACCCGGATAGCTCAGTCGATAGTGCATCTGAAACCACAAGACCATGGGTTCGAATCCGGGTATCGACCACTCAGTACTTCTGTGCGTTTGGAGTCTTAACTTCTCTTTAGCTTCATGCCTAGTAACGGCTTTAAGCCTTGTAGGGAGCAGTTTATTTAAACAAAAAGTCATAGTCATTTTCTAAAATCTTCATGGCTGCCAGGAGCATTTTTAATTTGTTTCTTTAAACGGATCTATAAGTACTCTTACAAGTTGGTCCCAAATGAAAGAGAATGAAAATTCATGAACAATTTTGTCAAATAACCTTTCTCGATTCTCTAGATTTTTTACTCTTAAGATTTTATTTGAGGTCTAAAAGAGGCCCTTTATATTTTACGACATTAGTTGCTATGACTATATATTCCTACTAATCTCTTTTTCAAAATTATTTTAAACAATGTTTAGAATTTAAGATATACATGTAAGGGTGACGTACTTAAATATATCAGATCTCTTGCCTCAAGCCATTAGAGGGGTAACTTTTCCGTCCCTTTATTAAGATTAAATGGTGATAAGTTCCATTTCTTATTTTTTAGACAAGCAGATATAGGCTACTCTTTGTTAGAAGGAACAAAGATGATACAATATATTGAACGAACGGTTTTATTTAAGTTAACCCAACAGTATAAGTGTTCACAGAAAAACGTTACAAAACAACTAAAAATCAAGCATACTAAAAACTAAAAACAAATCCTCAATTAGAGAGGCTGTGCAGTGCAGAGTTGTTGACATTGTATGAGCAGTATTTGAAGTTAAATAAGTTTTTGTGACTTCAAGCTTTGGAGACTTTGCAATTCTTCTTTCCATTTGCAAATTTCCATAAAAATTTGGGTTTGTGGTCTCCTTGTATGACTACATTTCCAACACGATGACTTAGATTTTGTTGCTGCTTGCTGTTGGATATCGTCCACCAAATGTTGATGAGTTTAAGAAACTCAGAGGCATCTTTGTGTTCAGGGAAATATTTTGTCAAAACAGCAGTACTATGATCAAATATATTTAAGGCTAATGGAACACTTTGTTTGTTCTCCCCAGGATGAAGAGTTTTCTATGACAGTTTCGATGCTTTTCGAAGATAACCTGAAAGGTGGTCCGTATCTTACACGTCATGCAGAAGTTTCCATGTTATTTCTCCCGCAGGGACATAAATTTCATTATAGAATTCAGAGAAGGAAAATGAGAAAAAGGTAAATTGACAAGCCTTAAGTACACTATTTGTTCTTTAGAGTTAGTAAACTAAAATAAACATAAAGTATATTTTGAGCCTGAAAATTGAAAGTTCCTAAGCATACTCGAGCCTGATCATGAATTTTGAAAAAAAAACATGTATCTAAAAACATGCATCTAAAAATAACCTGAAAGCTAATGACGTGAAGTGATGAAATTATCGAGTAAATTTCTTCTGACAGCCACTTCCCCTTAATTTAAATTTCTGGAATAGCCTTGATAGCAAAAGGTATTGATTTTCTTATTCCAACAATCATGAAGGTCATCAATCCCTTAAACAGATTGCCAGCAAAATCCACCCTACAATTTCACCCCATGCTACTGTGCTTCCTTTTGCAAATCGAGTCTTTTGAGTAAACTGACGAAAGGAAAAGGGGAACTGTTTGAGTGTTTGAGGAGAAGTCGATAAACTTGGGAGGATGTGTAGTTCAAAAGCAATGCACACCACAATAAATTAGGGGAAAACTTTGGACTATTAGTAGGCTTTTTTTAACAAATTTGTTCCATTTCTTCCATGATATGTAATGGAATGCTTGAATCAGAAGAAGTATGACCAATTTCATCATAGTTTTTGATGTTTTGTAGATTCAAATTTCTTTTCACGACTCATTGACCATTCTTGAACCAATCTGTTAAAGGTAATTTCTTCTTGAACCAATCTGTTAAAGGTAATTTCTAATATAATTTCTCATGAAGATCACTATCAATCACAATAATTTTTTAATTTCAGGAATATTATGAGTTCCTTGCCCCATTTTATAAAAAATCACCCGTCTTTGATGTTTTTCAAGGAAGTAGTTAGGGAGACAGAAAGATATGTCTATATCTTCAAAAGATGCAATAAGATCAATCGAGGAAAAATTGGACAGTTCCTTTGGATAGGTATTTCTCTCTACTGGTGGTTTTCTTGAGCTTGTTTGTATCGGAAGAGCAGATTTTGAATTTTTTTTTTTTCTTTTTTTTTTTTTTTTTTTTTTTTTTTGGCGTTATGGAACTACATAAGTCTTAACCATTGGTTTTAAGTGTCACTCTGAAAAATTAAAACAAAAGAAGTGGCCTAAAAGGTTTGTCTGATTACCTGAAATAAAAGAGGACATATTTTTTTTCATTAGGCTAAAGCATCATACCCCTTATTTTTGGATTTCTTGTTTTTTTTAAACAATACAAGTCAGCTTAAAAACTGT
>JAUZNK010070645.1:0-14055 GCA_035046665.1 Euphysa ruthae
ATATATATTGATATATAACCTTACAATAATATTTATTGTTTCATTCTGGCTTAGATTTTTGAGAAATTAAGGATAAAAGATTTTTTTAATGCATTTTCAATGGTTCTTTGATGAATTATTAGCAGATTGTAAGACAGGTTTTAACAATCATTATTTTCATTCTTAACTCATCACAAACAAATATTTAAAACAAATAAATGTTTTAGTTTTTTAAGTTTTGCTTTTTGCATTATTTCATTAGCTTTCTGCTTCGTACTATTCGCTTAAAACATGATTAATTTTTTTTATTTAGATGGAGCAGGAAATCAGTGATAAATACAAAGGTAGACATGTGAACATTATGGGAGAAATAAACACAATATGAATTAAAACTTCACGGGTGCTTGTATTTCTTTATTTAGAAGTATTTAACTTTTGATATTTCTTTTTGGTATTACTCAAGAAATTTTTGAGAAATTTCTTATTTACAACCAAAAAATGCTTGTTGGTTGTAAAGTTTTTGGAAGTCTATAATTTTTAGTTAAGTGCTTATAAAATTAATGATTTTAGTAGATTATTTTATGTAGGGGTGTTATTCAAGAAAGGATGACAATAGATATGCATATCATAAATTGCATCTTGAGAATTACTGTAGACAATCTTTGTAGGAGTTGAGAATTTAGAGAGTGCTTCCATTTAGAAATAACTGCCTTATTGCTATGTAAGTGGGTGTGAATTGTCTTATCTATGCATTGCATTGGTGAAATATACTCTTAAAAATTTCCAGTTTTTTTTTTTTTTTTTTTTTTTTTTTTTATAGAAATCTGTTATTTAATGTTTATTTGAGATGGGTGTCTGTTACATAAAAAAAAGAAAAAAAAAAACTAATTATTTTTCTGTTTTAATGGTATAATTAGTTTACTGAAATGAAAAGGTCAAAAAGAGCTTTTGGCCCATTAAAAAATCTTAGGGTTCATTATAATTATAATTTTTATAAATTTTGTTTAGGGAAACTGTTGCAACACAATTTGGGCAAATTAGTTTCCCGAATATTTTGACAGGAATCTTCATATCAACATTTTTTTAACCTATAATTTCACGATGAATTGGTGGTTTAATTTTTGCTCAGAAATACGTTTTATATTTACAGTTTGATTTGCATTTTGAACATTGCAATTCACAACATAAGCATTGCCATTATTCGCAAGGGTCTATTTCTTCGCTAACGCTTTGTACAATATTTACAGTTATCTTGCTTCCTAAGTCCAGCGGATGCTTTTTTCTTTCTCTTTCTTCTAATAGTAGATGCTTTAACTTGAAATAAAGCTTTTGATTTGGTATCTTGTGTTTGATTTTTTTTAGTCATGCTTTTCTCTTTGTTATCACAACTAATCAAACAAAAAAGATATAAATCTAATAATAAAAAAGTTCTACCACATATGTGGTTTAGAGCAATGGCATGTTAACAATGTATATAAATTACAGACCAATACAGAAGTTACAGAAATTTGCAAATACCTCTGACTTCTAGCAAATACCTCAGAAAAAAAAATTGAATATTTTTAGGTAAAAATATAATTTTCTGTTTTCGGATTCAAAATTTATGAAAAATTTCCAATCAAATAACCTAAAAACTTTTTTTTTTTTTTTTTTTTTTGAATAATTTTTCCTACTTTGGTATATTTTTATTTCCAATAAATAATTTTATGTCATTGTTTCAAGCTGAAATACAGGAACATACGAGACCAAAATGTTAATCTATTTGAAATCAATGTAATACTAGTGACTAATCTCCATTTCTGAAACTAATTATATTGGCTTCTTCTCTCAAGTGAACACTATGATAAAACTAGAATTATGAAATTCACGTTGCTGTGTCCATAGAGACAAAAATAATTTGGTTGTCAAAAATAATAATTAACTTTTTGGTTGTCGAATTTATTTATATGCAAGATTTTTTTTTCTTTTAAACAAACATTCTTCCATTTTAAAGTTTTGTCCTTTTAAATTCAAAACTGGAGAGTTTCCATATTTATTTTACGTAATCCTTTAAGAATTGAAAAAAGTTGAATTTATTAGAGAAAGTTTATTCGACTAAAAGTGATATATATTTTTAATAAACTCAAGTATTTTCTTAAGATAAAATATATAATTTTTAATTATATTTAAAATAATTAAGTTATTAAATGAACTTTTTATTTATTTTGTATTTTGTTATTCAATTAAATATATTAGTAATACGATTTAATATTACCTAGCATTAACTTTACCATCATTATACTTTGACATACAAGTTATGTTGTTAAATTTTTGTGATTCTCAGAAAAAAATTCTAGGCGAAATGTTCTGAAAAATTAAATTAAAGTGAGTAAAAAGTGATGAATAGCACAACACCTTTTTTTGGCCAATCTATCCATGGAATTCATGGTTGGTCAACCTGGTCAGAAAATTTAAACAAGATATCAGTCAAAAGGTCCTCCTTGAGAAATGGTTTTTTGTTCTCCAGCAAAGAGTTTTGATTAGCTTTGTGTTTCTTATCAGATTGTATAAGGATCTTTGTCATAAAAAAATAATATCTATCGGGACGTATGGACCCCCAGCCATTTTACTTTCTTTTTTCGTAAAAAAAGAAAAAATTTCCAGTATATTTTCCAAATACGCTATGTGTATTTCTGCTAAAAAGAATTTCAAACTGAATGTAAGCCTGTTGTCTATTTAATTTTTTTTTTTTTTTTTCAATTACAAATTACATAATTATATATCTGTTTTTGAACGCCTTGGCAAAACTAACAGAGTGCTATGAATCGACTCATGTATCTTTCAAATAATTTTATTGGATGATAAAATCCTAGCTATAGAAATATCTTTTGGCCAACTACTAAAATATTTTGTTCCAGGGTCCCAAAACATGTAAGCTAGAGTCCAAATCTGACATTTTACGACATTCTTTATGATATTCGGAGATATTATTAATTAATAGTTATAATATTGATATTAATCTTATTTTTATTTTTCTGTTTTTGCTATTTTGAAATTCTTTTTAGGCTCAGATCCCAAAACGGGTTAATTGCTCAAAAAAATTTTTCTGGAATGTTAGAAATTGTTATTTCGGACTATTTTGGTATGTCCGATTTTGAATATTATATCAGGTCAGGCTCCAGATTCTGATACATGTGAAATTTGGTCTTGAAATGGCACATTTTGATTTTTCTAAAGAAATTGTTTGCGATTTTTCTTAATTTAGGTATGAGGTCTCAAAATATTATTTTTGAATATTATTGCATTTTGGTCATTTTAAAAGTAAAATTAAACCTAAGTCCTGAAACATTTCAAGTTCTGCCCAGAAATAAAAATTTGAATGTTGGAAAACATTTTTGATTATTTTAGCTCACTGACACATTTTCAAAATTTTATCGGACCCATATATTGTATAAAATTTGATTCAGAAATAAGAGGTTTAGATTTTTTTCTTAAAAATGTTTTCTGGTTCTGAGAACGCTTATGTTAAAAAATAGTTTTTAATTAAAAAATTACTTTCTAGAGAATTAAGTACATGATTTACAATGGCTTAAATGGATTTTTTGGACCCTCTGTGAAACCGTTCATTAGTTTTTCTAACTTTTTGGGTGAAGCTCTTGGACCATATAGGTAGAAAAGTGACAGTTTTAGATTTTGTTTTGGTACTGTGCCCAAATATAAGCCTAAATTAAAGGTTTTTTTAAACTTTCTTGAAAGCCGTTCATTAAATTTTTCTGGAATTTTGCTTGAAGTTAGAGAACCATAGAGGGCTTTTTTTAATCCATGCGACCACCTGTCGTATACTCTTCTTTTTCAGTACTGAGCCCAAATAAGGTCATTTCAGACTGAAAATGATGTTTTTGAAATTTTTTTTTAAAACAGTTTGTTATAATTTTTTGAAATTTAGGATGACGCTAGAGAACTTTTTTGACCCATATGACCTTATAAACTCTTATATTTTGGTACTGAGCTTTACATTTTTTTGGTCTAGAATGACGCTTTAGGAATTTTCTCTAAAAAAACGTATATTTTTTTAAAAATATAAATTGAAGCTAGAGAACTATCAAGAACTTTTTTGATCCATATTTTCACCTGTCAAAAACTTTTCATTTTCGGTACTGGGCCCCAATATGATAATTTTTTGGACCTAAAATGGTGTTTTTGATATTTTCTCAAAAATCATTCTTTATTTTGTTTTGAAAATTTGCAAAAAGTTAGCATACCATAGAGGGCTTCTTTGACCCCTAATGGCCACCTGTTGAAAACACTTTTTTTTTGATACTGGGCCCCAATATGGTCATATTTTTGGATCTATGATGGTGTCTGTTGTTGAATACTAGTATGTGTCTATTTAATAGCATATAACATTTTTTTGGAGATAATAAAACACAAAACGATAGTTATCAAAATATTCTCAGGCAAACCATGGAACATTAATATGGATTGAAATATTTTATCATTTAGAGATTGTTTACTAAATGATTTCTTGTGACTTTTTTCTCCCTTATCTCCCAATTGTAAAAAGAAAAAATTTGTGTGGCATTGGAAAATATAATTTATTATTTGTGTGTTGGCCGTTTGGAACACACGTTTGGAATATATAAGATATGAAAATTTTGAAAGTATATATGATGCCAGAAATTCAGTTTAGCATTACATTTTTTCTGAAAATTTTATTTGGACGCAAGTGCTGATTTAGTTTTGACAAAGAGTTTTATAAAAAAATTTTTTTTTGTTCTAAACTATTTCGGTTTATATATTTCTCACTAATGCATTGAGTCAATTTGTATTGACTGTAATAAATTTAAGTCTGAATGTACCAAGAAATAGCCAGTGCTCTTAAATGTGACAGTAAGCTAAAAGAAAATCAACACGGTATCTTACAAAGAAATTGTGTTATTTAGAATCATAATATTTAGTATTTTTCTTTATTAAAAAAAAATATATTATTTATCTAAATTAAGATATATTTGCTATTTTTATAATGTCCAAAAATCTGGAATTCTTAAGAAGTTATTATTAAATGAAAAATTTTAATTTAGATGTCAATTTACAACTAGGCAATTTTTGAAATTTTTTAATGTTTAAAAAAAAAATTTTTAACTTAATGATTTCACAGCTGATCTAAAAAAGAGGTTTTTTGTTATGCCAGAGTTCAAACCTTACATTTATCTTTGCTTTAAACAAAAAACCATTTACGAATAAATTATCAACACATGTCTTCTAATTTGTTTTTAGAAGTTGACCTTTTGCCAGAATTCAACATTCATCAAAACAAGTCCCTGATTGTACTTAGTGAACCAAATTTAACAATAATAAAATTTTGAATTTTTACTTGATTTTGATTTTTCAGATTCAGTTGGCATCTTTCAAGCTTGTGAAGCTTTTTTACAGTTAGAAAATATTATTTGTGTAGGCATTTCTACCATCTAAATTTTTTTTTTTGAAAGTGTGTGCATATTCAGAAATCAACATTTTTCTAAAATACCTGCTTCTACTGTGAAATTTCATGTTATGTTAGAATACATTACTTCTAGTGGTTTTTTTTCTAAGCTGCAAAATCTCATGTTTTCCTGTTTTTTAAAGATTATTTTGAGTAGGAGGTCTATTAGGCAATGTGCTTTAAGCAATTCAACCCTGAATTCAATGTTTGGTAAATTTAAATTCTGTTTGAATATTGTTTTTTATGATAATGTGTATTATTTAAGAGTAAATTTAAATAATACTGTTGAAAATAATAATAATAATGGCTGGATTTATTGCTAAGAAGAACCAAGCTAAACTTGCTGAACAGATTTTCAAATCTACACATTGTAAGTGTATTTATATTAACATTATTATTAGTTTGAGAACTTACAGACATTTTCAGAACTATTTTTATTTATTTGCTTATCAGGAAGACAGGTCTACTTCAAGATAGTATGTTTGTAAACACGGAATGTGATTTAATGGGTTTTAACTACCGAATTTGTGAAAATGAAAATGAAAGTGAAATGAAATTTATCTTTGTATTGCAAATCAAGTAAATTTAATCTAGAATAATTAATTTTATCAGTGGAAAATTAATTTGTGTGAGTAACATATATTATAGTATAATAGTCAATGGTAAACTTATAAAACCAACAAGGAAGTAGATGCAGACTAATGTTAAGTTTTATATGTCCTTTAGAAGTTTTCGAGCTTAGATCAATGTTTCATTTTTCAGTCAGAAGACAAGTTTTTTTTTTTACTAATGTGTTATAAATTCACTTTTAGACGATTAAGAACTTTTAACTGACCTCATGTGTTTTTGCCTTCAGAGGTGATGCTAATCCTAGCTTTGGGAAATGATATATTTTTTGCTTTATGGTGGTAACAACTAATCAAGACTTACTAGGTTTAGCAAAAAAAAGAAAAGAAAAGAAAAGAAAGAGCTAAACTCAATTAAATCATCTCATACCTTAAATAAGTCAGCTAATAATATATCTAGCAACAAACTCATTAAAGCAAACTTTGCTGTTTTAAGGCAATGGCTAATAAGGCCAGTCAATCCATGTTCAGACATCAAAAAAATTTCAACATAAGCTTTTTTATGCTTTTTAGCGTTGCGTTGCGGAAATGGATTTTTGGAGCCCAAATCTCATTTGCTCATATTTTCCAGAAAAAGTTTATTAACAAAACTATGAGGTGTAGGTACTTTCTTAAACAGAATTTTTATACTGATTACGAAAATAGAAACAAAAAGATTCTTTGTTAAATAATTTCAATTTAACAAGACTAAGAAATTGACAACAAAAGAAATTATAATTATCCAATTTTTAGAGAAATAATCTATACCATACACAAAAAAAGAACATTGAGGAATATCCTATTCCTCATCATGAAGCTTATCAATCATTTCTACATTTCTACAATTTTTTTCTAAGCATGAACTACATGCATATACGCAAGGTAAGTTGTTTTTTTGACAGCTACATCATCTATCCAAACAATCAGTTTGACATTGACATCTTTTCACTTTTAGTATTGATGCAGAGGCGGCTAATAAGTTAAAATAAGTACATATTTGTCAGACTGTTCCATCCAACCCCAATCTTTTGCATATAGCATTGCATCTTCCTGTCTCCACTTCATTATTTGGAAATATGTTTGTAGATTGCAGTATTTAGTAGCTGAGGCAGTGGGAGTCTCAAAAATCATTTTGCTTCGCTTACTTTTTCAATGAATTGCTTGTGGCGTAGACTATTGAGTGTTAACATTACCTTTGAATATAACAGTCATTGCTGTTTTTGCTGCATCTGTTATGTCTTCTTGTGGTTTTTTAGTACTCTTAAACAATGCTGTCGATTGTAAATTTCTATTAGATAATAATGTTTTAAAATTAGTACCCTTCCCTGTACCATATATAGAAGAAGTTGTGTCGCAACAGTTGTGTAAGCATGTAAAAAGAGTAGGTTTGATCATGGTTCGTTCCCTAATACGTTATAATATTTAATGTTGTGTATTATAGATTCATTTGATTTCAAAGTTTTTCACTCATTAATAAGTATGTGTCTTCACCAATTACTATTGTAAGATGTTCTTTAGATTGTACAACGGCTATTTTAACTTCGTCGACATCAGCATCATCATAGTGGCGGTGTACTGTAAATAACTTTTTTTCAAGATCGCCAGCAATTAGGTTTTTAAACCATTGTTTATTAAACTTATTTTTTAGAAAATTATCTTTTTCTCTAATATATAGCATATGTCTTTGAAATTTGATTTATGGAGACACTAGTCCTGTGCGACGTCTATGATTATTATCTTTAGTAATTGGCACACCTGGGTAACAATAAAAAACAAACTACAGTTGTTATTAACCACATAGCTAATATAGCGTAACACAAAACCTAAAGTAGTGTTTGCTGTCCATTTAATCATGTGTAGTAAAGAACTTCCATCTAAAACAAAATATGAGCTTTTTTCATCAGATAATGGTTTTTCCATCGCGTTCTTGTTAACAAATTCTGAAATAACTTTGGTTAGCTGCAGTTTATCTTTTTTTAGTTTTGTTGATTCGAACAAAACTGGTAGGTACGCACACAACTGGTAGGTACGCACACAACTCTTATTTAGTACACTCATTAAGAGAACAATTAACCTTTAAAATAAAAGAGCGAAATCAATAATATTGTCATGCTTTTCACTAAGTTTTACACTTGTTTTTGCTGCCAATGGTTTAACCTCGCCACTCCTTTTAACGTATACATCGCTGTCTTTCATTTTATTATCGTTTTTCCATAATCAAGAAAAGTATCAACGTTCACATTTTCATCTGCAAACTCACCTGTTGCAATATTCCAACAGTATTTTTAGTATCTTCATTGTCACATGTAATTCTTATATTTGTAGAACTTTTATGCTGTTCACTTGTTCCATAGTATATATCTGCTAGCTCTTGCATTTTTAGGTTGTAAGTGGAAAAAATTGGCATTGAAAGCAAGCATATCGTTCTTTGCATTTCGTTAAACTTCGTCGCTCGTGTAAATCCCCCAGTAGATTTAAGAGATTTCATTAGAACTTGTTCTATGATTAAATCTTGTAGTAATCCAACCCATTTTCTGTCACTGCAATAAATAAAATTATTTAAACGATCAGTCCGTATAAAATCACATACTAGACTGAAGAGATGCTGATAGCTCATCCACAAAGAGTCTGTTTTAGATAATTTAGAAAATTGGATGTAGTTTATCTAATCGATTCATTTAATCTAATGCTCTCTAAATTGGTATTGCCAATTTTTGGATTAGAATAAATATTTTTTAGTTCTGATCTTAAGTTAGATTCTGAGCATCACTACTATTTTTTTTAACTATAGGATCCTCAAAATTTTCTGGGTGACGACTTTTCTTCTTTTTATTTGAAGCATCAAAATCAATGTCTTTACATTACTTCGCAGGAATCTAAAAGAAAGAACTTTTTATCGACTTAAATAAAAAAAAAACAAATTACTTTACCCAATTTAGTGTGAAAAGTGTAGAGTATGTTGAAAGAGAAACCAGCAATTAGAAGTAAATTATTTAAAGAATTTTAATTAATAATTTTAAAGAATTAGTATACAATTCAGTTTACTATTTCATTTGAAATTTCGAAAAGAAAGAACGGTTTTAACAAACACAAACACCGCATTATTTTAAAGGCTTTTTTTTTTTTTTTTAATTTTTATAGTAGTTCTTGATTTTTGATTAGATTTTATAATCAGAAAATATTTTTGTCTGGCTTTCCTCAGTAAGACATTTCGGGGAATAGTTTATTAATGATTGGAGCTTGCAATTTTTAATTTGAATGTTTTTTTAAAAAGATCTAAAAAGTTAGTATTTTGTTTGATTTTTTGATTGAATTATTCTCCTACTTTTTCATCAAAAACTCCTAAAATATCCTAAATTTTTGCTTGGTTTTTGTTATATATTTGAAGAGTGGCAACCCTGAGTGGATGTTTTATATCTTTGAAATACTCTAATGATAAAGTTTAGTAGACGTAGTTATAAATTATTGGTTGAACAACGTTTTAAAATTTATATTCTTATTTAACCTTCGTCCTCCCACCATGGTCACTTACATTTGAAAGGCAGTACGCTGACTAATGCTAAGCAATTCGTTCTTTGAAAATTGAGTTGTTTGTTCATCCCATAGATCCATATAAAACAAATATAATGTTAATGAAATTATAGTGAAGATAGGTTTTTAGAGTTTAGACTTTAAATTTTGTGGTTTTATTAAAAAACGAATTCTTTTGAATATCACCTCCATTTGCTTGAAATAATATTGCACTAGCATCAAACATTTAAATTAAAATTAATTTAAAACGTATAAATCTCGCATTAACCATATAATGTTAAATATCGATATAAATTTTTTAAAATAATAATTTACATATTTATATTTTATTATGTATCAAATTTTTACATATTTCTATCAAATTATTATGTTAAAATTATTATTTCAGTTGAAAAGGTTGAAGTCGAAAATTTGTTGAAACTTTTCAGGGAATTTTCACAAAATTCTCATTGTAAAATGGATAGAGTTAAGTTCCGTACGGTTCTGCATAATACTTTTCAAATGACAGACGACATTCTCATGGATAGAGGTAAAAGTTGTGTAATATTTATATAAAAAGATATTTTCTCTAAGAAGTGCTTATAATTTTTAAATTTTTAACAGGCACTTATAAAAAATAGTGATGTCTTAAAGTTGAAAGAAAATTTTTCACTGCATATGGCAGGTGATTTGATGTTTTGTGAAATTGTTAGGTTAAAAACCTTGTTATTTACAAAATATAATCAGTTTGCAGATGTTGAAAGTTGACCATGACTAAAACCAAACAGATTCAACGGTTAGATTTTTTTTCTTATTCTCATATACGCCATTTTAGATCATACGCCATCGTGTCAGTTTTTCAAAAATGTTTTATTGAAAAACTTTTTTTTTTTTAAAGGAATTGCGTTTTTTGAAAAAGGGTTAAAAATTTCAACTCATTTCAATACAAGTTACTCATTTTATATAAATTTTCGTGATTTCAAAAGATATTTTTACCACAGGCACGTTTATTTTCAAAAATATGAGAAGGTATGAATTCTACATGTGACTTGAAAACACATCCTAATTACTTAATCGGAGGTTTTTTTTCATTGAGCTAAAAGGGAATCTTCATAAAAAAACGTTTCTTATCTCTGGGCAATTATAAATCAGTTTTTTTGTGTTGGGGATGAACCTATGTAGTTAAATTTGAGAATAAAAATCCAATGGCAGTATGAAAATCAAGTTAGTTCTGTTTCCTGGCTTTAAGTAAATATAATCCAATTCTATATGTGGTGATTCTAATTTCAAATGAAAAGTGCTGTTATGATACAATCAATACCTGTAGAATTGGACTTTATGATTTAATTGATATTCTTGGAGGCTAATCAAGGTAATAAAGAGCTAACAAATTAAAAATTTTTAAAACTATATTTCATTCCGTATTGACCTTTAGTTTTCTGATAAATCTATAAATGGCATATATCAAAGTTTTGTTCAAAGTTTTGTCCTCTTTATTTTAAAAGGGAGATTTAGCATGAAGATCGTCATTTAAATGTTATTCAGCGGAGTATTGCTATATTAGACTGGCTTATGGCACAAGCAAATTTCGAATGTTTGATCAAGTTGGATTTACTTTTTCAACACTTATTTTATGCTTTCACAAATTACAATCATTATGAACCCTAATAAATCAATGGTTCTCTTTGGATTAATATAAGAATTGCTATAAGTAGCAAAATCCATTTATATAGAAAACTTATCTCTGTTGGCCCTAAAATAAGTCGATAAAACTGATTTAATTGAAGCAATTAAGACTGTAAAATTTTATAACATCGTTTAAGAGTACGTTCTGAAAAAATTCGTGAAATGCCTTAAATGACCCATTGACTACTTCAAAAGTTTATTTGTCCATTTTGACCGTTTCTGAAATAAAATAAATATCTTGAAGACAACACCCGTTGTTGTAACATTTTTGAACTAGAAGCTAAAGTGAAATCTATGCATCTCGATGCAATGCAACATGAATGAAAATGCAAATATATCACCTGATTTTGAATAAAGAACAGACAGCAGTTTTGAATTTATTAGATTTCCTGTCTTTGATATATCTAAAGCTATTAATGCTCTGCGTCTTAATAAATAACATAACCACAAGTATTTTACGATAAGTATGGCAAATTAAGCAATTCTTTATTTAAGTTGAAATTGATATCATTTGAATCTGGCATATGTTGATTTTCCAGGCACTTTGTAATATATCAACATAATAGAAACTGATCAAAAGTAGAATTTAACTGACTTCTTCTTTTTTCTTTTTCTTTTTTTAACTATGCAATTTTATCAATACAATCTGGTAATCAAGGTTGTTTTATAAACTTTAAAATTGCTTTAACTTCGTAATTTAGAATCATTTTGAAGCACTTTCTCTGCAATCTCTCCATAAGAATATTCTTGAATGTTAGTTTTAATTTTCTGTGGTTTGGCGCTTGCTAGTAGATTGTTGATTTTTGCCATCAATTTTTAACAATAAAAAATTTAAAAATGCTGCCATTAGGTAAATAAACTTTTTAAAATATTCATGATAATGGATTTTTTAATAAAAATAGAAAAAATAATTATATTATTTTCTCATCATTTGTGCGTTACAAAAATTTTACTTTCACAAGTTGTTAAACTTTCATTTTCTTTAATGCGATACCACAGGCGATTTTATCACAAGTTCGATAATTCTGAATGAAAAAGAAAAAAGACCTTCGTTATGTATTAAAGTTTGGAATTATTGTTGAAAGTTTCATTAAGAACAATCCATGTTATAAATGTAATTTAACTGGGGTTGGGCGTATAAAAAAAACTTGCGTGAATGCTCTAAATTTTCTGGAGTTTTTAAAAAGGTGAAAAGATGAAAAAAAATATATTCTAAATTTACGGTATCTGTGTCAGGTTTTAAAAGACTATTTGTTGGATGAAAGAGAATTACTTGCTCTAGATATACTGCAGCTTTGATTGGGTTGTTTAAAAGGTATGTTGGGCAAAGCCAAATATAGCGTAATTTATAAGTATCATTGGCAGCATTTTTTTTGATTAAGTAAAATGTTTGATTTAGTTTTTAGGGCTTTTGATCAGGATAACGACAGCAGCATCAGCATGGAAGAATGGATACATGGACTTTCTGTTTTCTTGCGTGGGACATTAGATGAACAAACACAGTGTTAGTATTTTTAAATTTTTTTCTTTTGACTAATGGCCGTCTGTTGAAAAGTTGTGTTTTTTGGTACTGGTTCCAAATATTATCCAATTTTTCACAATTAAATTTTTTTTTTTTTTTTTTTTGGCATCTTGGAGAAAACAACAGCCTCATAAGAGCATCTGTGTCCGTGGGTCTAAATGCGCTTCCTCAGAAACTGCTGAAAATCCAATCAATATTCGCTTTTTTGGTACTGAGCCTAAATTTGGCCATTTTTATTCGTAAAGTACGTTTTTATAATTTTGTTGGTATCCGTTTTATTCTTCTTCTTTTCAGTAAATTCTGCATGAAGTTAGAGGGCTATTTACCCAAATATGCACCTGTCAACGTCTCTCGTCTTTTTTTTTTTTTTTTTTGTCAAATAAGGCCTAAAAGCAGTATTTTTTTCAAGCCTGATGAATGGCTCACAGTTACACACTATATATTTTTTCTAGGGGTGCTTGGTCTCATGCTTTCTGATTTCCAGTAGGAAGAAAGATCTTTGTATCCATTATTTTCAAATAATCAATCCTAGATTTTTCCTGTCGTGTATTCTTTAACCATGCACTTACTGTTGAATGATATTTAATGTAAAATATCAAAAAATAATTGTATTGCTTCTAATTATTTTATCAACTAAAAACATTGCATCAAAAAAAAAAAAAGTATATATTTTATTTATATTATATATATTAATATATAATAAATATATATATATATATTATATTTAGTGAAGTAAAATTATACTTTCTGCATTACATTTTTTCGGCAAATTCCTGAAAAGTTATTTTAAAACTTTTTTCTAATTTTTTAATTTTTCTAATTATTATTCAAGGATTTTGTCTTCTTTTTTTTTTTTTTAGATTGTTTTAACGTATATGACTTAAACTTAGATGGCTTCATTACGAGAGAAGAGATATTTCACTTGTTAAAGAATTCTTTGATTAAAGTAATATTTTATGTCTAATTAAATTAAGGAAGAATTTTGAGCTTTATTATTGTACTTATTCAATTTTTAGGTAACTTAGCAACAGGTCCTGTATTAAGTAAAACTTTATATTGTATTTTCTCAAATCAATTTAGCTCGGTTATATCGAGATTTGTTGTAGCGCGGTTGCCATAAAGCTAGGAAAATCGTATGAAAAAAGAAAATTAGTACTAGTGTAGGCTAGAAATTGGTGGTATTTTTAGAATGAAATTCTCATTCGCTTTCTTGAAACTATTTCAAATTTTAATATATAACCAACTTTAAATATCATATCAATACTAAATATATATATACATACATATATATA
>JAUZNK010070656.1:0-14055 GCA_035046665.1 Euphysa ruthae
AACTGTCCCCATTTGAAAATATTTTTTTACCGTGGAATATTTCAGGAGTGCGGACCTTGCGATTGGCATCGCTATTATTACATTACATCTTATTTATTGCATTTAGAATAATGTTCTCTGATAGCAAATCATGTAATCATTTTAATTAATAACATCATTATACACTTACTATACCGCATTTTGAACTTTCTCTAAATCTCAAAACAGTTTCAGTTGATAAGGATAAATTGAAATCATATTTCTCAGTTTTCAATTTGAAATAACTGTTTTGTAAAATTATATGTATATAAATTAAATGAAATTCTAGTAATTATCCAAAATGTTGACCAAAAGTGCATATTTTTGATCTGGAGGGCGCTGAAAGCTCTAACAAGGTTTTTTATTTAAAGTTACTCCCTTTGAGCTCCCTGAAAATCATGCCTTCTTCATTTGTGTTCACTGCTCTTGTTTCATTAAAAACTACTTAATTGATCATTTCATGACTGAACTAAAAATAGATATATGACTGAACGCAAAACTACCTCAATTTTATATTTTCACCATGAAGCCTGTAGAAGTAAAACTACTCATAAGAATTTCAAAATTAAAGGCTTGACTGTTATTGTTAGTAAAGTGGCGTTCAAGTTATGAAAAAATATTTTAAATTCCTTTATTTTATTTGCTTACGTGATCAAAAATGTGATGTTTCAAATGAGCACTTAATAAAAAACTGTAGCTTTTTTTTACGGGAAATAAAAATTTGAAAATTATCTAAGCAGCAAGACTTTTCAAATTATAACAAAATATATTTTTCAATAAAAACTTAAGATGTATATAACTAGGTAAAGGGTAATTAGTTCATAGTAGGACTAGTTCTGGAGGGTGTGATAAGCTTCAAACAGTTATCAGGGTGTAAACTTAGTTATAAGAGACAGAAGCGACAAACGTAAGAGGTTTTCAGGGGGTGTCCTGGTACATTCTCAACATTTTTTATGCCGTCTATCATTTCTACCTTTATTTCATGGTGGTATCATTGAAAGGAGTTACGAGTTAACGTGTCAATTTCTTTTCTGCAAATATTAGCTTGATGTTATACAGCAGAAAATCCAAGTATGTAATGTTGCTGTTGATAGCTGTAACATAAATCTTGTGTGAATTTAAACTGCATTGAAGTGTTAGAGAAGTGGCAAGCTTTTTGTACCAAATATAAGTTTTACGAAGGGACTGGATCACATAGAGCTGTTGATCGACCTAGCCAATATGTACTCATTATAGGAGTTGACCACAGATGGTCAGATAATTGTATTACCATCTTTGGTGCTCTTTCCAGTGTCAACCATTACACGATTATGGTATCATACCATAATCGTGTAATGGTTGACACTGGTCCACAAGCACGTAAACCATACACATATATATTCCCTCCTGGTTCTTGTACATTAGTTGGGTGGCTGTAACTTAAAGGTTAATTTTTCAACTGCGATAAAGGAGGTGAAAGTTTCACTCTCACATATTATTTTGCTCTCTGACTCTGCATCTCCTTCTATGATGATATCAACATGACTATCATCCAAAGGTCCAAAAATGTCACTAACCTTAACTTGGTTTTCAGTGTGTACAAACAAGTGGGTTGAATGTATATCATCTTTTTTTTATACTCTATGATACTTTTTGCATCACTAGTATCCAAATTTTTTACACTTTTCTCTCCATTATCTTCTAATAAAAAATCAATAATTTCATTTCAATTTCGTATATTTATTTATTTTTGTACATCTTTTTTTTTAGACATTTTTCAGCTATTTTCAAAAGTCCTTTATGAAACATTGAAAAAAGAAATCAAAAAATGGTTTTAAGTATTGCTTCAGAAATTTAAACACCTTTAACATATTCATTGAATTCCCACTATACATCATAGGCACGGGCGTAAAATTTCAAAAAAATATCCATGGGCCACCACGCAGTTCACTCGTCATTTGGAAACTGATTTCATGGAACTGAAAGGGTTTAAGGGTCCATTAATCACTAGCGCTTGTTTATCATACAATTAATTGCAATAAAAATGGATTTTATAATGCTTAAATGTTTCTTTGTTTATTAAGAAATGGCCATCAATACTTAGGTTTTGTTTACAACTTTGAGAGAAAAACTTATAAATCATTGGCTAAATTTAGGTGAGTAGTATTTTTTATCATTTTGTTTGGAGCGTTTAATATTTTTACTATCCTTGTTACCCATTTTTAGATATTTTTAGAACATCGAACAGTTTTCTGAGAATATGTTTTAATTTTTAAATATGATTTCATTACATTAATATCTCTATCAACCTCAGGTTTGAAAATATCAGCTTTGTATGAAAGGAACTCATTATTACATGATTTAAATTAATGAATCATTCAAGCAATTCTCTATACAACAATAGCCTTGAATTCCTTATTTTTACAATTATTTTATGACAATTAAAGGTGATGATGAAAGCTATTTATTTTTCATTAAGACTTAATAATGCAATCTAGCTATTTAAGCTTTATGACTTTGTGCGGTTTTAATATCTTAATATGATGGTCTAATGGTTCAGTATTTTACTTCTTATTTGTAAATAAGTAAAAAATAATGAGAAAATAAGTAAATTACATAAGCAGTTTACTTAGTTTTATTATTGAGCACTTTTAGTTACAATGCTTTTAAGTTTGATGAATATTTTTTTCTATACTTATAAAAAAATTATATTGAAAAAAAAATTGCATAGCCATAAAGGGGCGATAAGGTGTTTTAATGTGTTGGTTAAGGGTTAGGGTGGAGGGTGATGGAACGGTGTGTTTTTGTCATTTTTTTGCATTTTGTCTAATGATTGAGTAATACCTTTAAATTGGAACTTCTAGAAAATCTAAACTTGTCCACATGATATAATCATAAATATATAAAGTTATCAAGTTTTTTCAGGTTGAATCATATTAAAAAAAAGATAGGTCATTTAAAAGGGTTGAAAAGTTTGAGAGGTGCCGCAAATTGTCTATTTGTTTTGTTTTGATGCAAAAGCTTGCATCTTCAAGCTTTTTTAAGATCAATTTTTTTTTAAGAGTAGGGTAAATTTTTGAAAACATAGTTTGTGACCCTGTTTTTGATACAGGAGGCAATAGCACATCACAAATTAACATTCAAAAATTTTTTTCTGAATCTGCTTTTTAGGTTTTTATGATTTATTGCTAAAAGGCTGCCTCCATATTATCGTAAAAATTATTTTTTGAAAAATATGGATAAATAAAGCAAAATTGATTTTTGATGTTCCTTGATTTTTTAATAATTTGAATATTTATTCTGTAAATAAATGTTTGATAATCAATTTTAGTTTATTATTTATTTGCCTGTTTTAGTGAAGTAGCTGAAATCAAGGCTCACAAGTATTCCACATGTTACAGAATGCTAACCTATTATTCATGGCTGGTGATATTTGGAGTTGCTATATGCAATAAACTGTTTTTCTTCAGCTTTTTTTTAATAATCTGTCTAATTTGTGGGCATAAAAACACGTAGAGCAAAGGATCAGAGATATAAAGCAGTCCATAAAAGATATTCACGAAGAGTTCCATTTTTTGTGTGATGTCTGAATCAACGCTTTTAAAATCATAATATGCATACACTGAATCAGGGATTAAAACAAACATTATAAAACTAAAAATAAAACAGAAAATCATTGTAAATCCTTTGAAAAGTTTTTTTCTTGGACGTTTAACTGGAATATTTGATCCTAACTTTTTGTCTCTTTTTTGCGTCTGGCATGTTATCACAATAGCGTATCCATATGTTAAAAATGAAATCATTAAAAATGTACCATTTAAGCAGAGGTATACTGCCATTGTTTTACGTTCACTAACAAATTGATTAACAATTATACCTCCAGCTATAGCAATTATCCAAAATAAAACAAGTGTTACACGGGTACGTTTTACCGACCAATAAATAGGGTAACGAATACTAAGAAATATTTGCATTAGTCGATCTGCTGTTAAAGCATGCATTAGTAAGTAAAACCAATAATTGGTTGATATGTTGATGACTGATTGAACATGAAATATACTTTTGTTAAGGTCTTCTTCCACTGTTTCATGTAACACAGTATTGATAATGAGTAATATACATAGTAGCAGTTCACTTGCACTAAGATTTGTTAGGATTAACCGTTGTGTTTTATCAAGTGTCGTTTTTCTGGCTTTCCATAACAACGCGAGTCCACAGATGTGTAGAATTATTCCAATTGCAGCTAGAATGATGGTGACAAAAAAATTGATGTACTCAATATGAATATAATTTTCTGTTAAAGTTATGTTGCTATTTGAAGTGGTAATAATCATTGTGGCTATTTCTGATTATCTATTTTCACGAATATCATATAGGATATAGAAAGTGATTATTATGTAACAAAAGATTCATGTAAAAAATTAATTACCTTAAAGTTCCCAAGAGTTAATTTTAATCAACTGAAAATTAATTTTAAATAAAGTTAATTTTAATTAACTTAAAATTGATTTGAAATAAATTTGATTTTAAGTAAATTATCATTAGATTTAAATTATGTTAATTTTAAATAAATTAAAATTTCCAAGGCCAATTTTTTAAACCAGTTTTTTCAATTTTTTCAAATTTAAATTTAAATTTTATTTTAATCTAAGAACAGCAAATTTTTAGTAGATACAAAAATCTTTGTGTCTATAATCAAATTAATCCTCTATCTAGATCTTTCTATTTTATACCAGTTAAACTCTATGACCATCTACTATAAAAGGATATGAAAAATTGTAGCCTATAATGATGTAACTACCTGTTTTAGCAATTATAATTCTTTAAATATCTTCTTTTTTTTTCGCCAGAAGATGTGTTCCTATTCAGTTTAATTATTGTTGGATATGAAGGTTGAATATGATTTTTTGCTGTGTATCAGGTGTTTAAAAAGTTTACTGGATTTGGCACTTAGGCTAAAAGCAGCATAAATTTTTTTTGATAAAAGAGCATTTTTTATGAGAAGTTTAAAATGTGATTTTTTTTTTATTGGCAAACTAAATTCTAGAAATTACGGGCGTCAGTCATTCGCTTAACACTTGTTTATTTCATCAAACATTTACTCTTTAAGATCTTGATTCTAAAATTTTTCATTCAATAATCTACATGTCATTTTGTGTGAAAATTGCCCAAATATATGTGAAAAAAAGAAGATTATCTAGAATGTTCATGAATTTGATAAAATTTTGTACTTTTGCCAAAATTCACTTGTCGCTAACTGCTTGTTATTATTAAATTTAGTTCCAATACGTCCTGATAGCACTTGCTTGACTGCTCACCGATTAATTACTGGTGCTCTTGGAATTCGTGCAAATCGACCAATAATAGAAGATGAAAAACAGAAGCTTGAAGATTCTAAAGGTATGATGAAATACTACTCTTTTAAATGTTTTAGTGGGAAAACCAGGGTTTTTAAAGATTTTTTGAAATTCTTATAGACATACCAGAATGCAAAGTTACTTCAGTTTTGTAAGAATTTTCATACCATGTTTGGTTTCTCTTTTGCGGTGTAGTCAAATTTTTAAATTAGTTTTACTTACCAGGTTTAAAGTAATTAAATCTTCTTCATAGATCTTAAATGAGTTTAATTTTTTTCATTTTTTCTTTTTCACTCCTTTTATCCAGGTTGAGTTATTTTGCAACACTTTAAACCTCTGAGGAGGGGGAGGGAGGGAGGATGTTTTATTTTTTTTCTCTATCTTCAATATTTACATATAACTCCTTATTATTATTATTTTTTTTTTTTTTTTTACAAAATTTTATAAGAAAAAAACGATTGCTGAAATTTTTGTGTGATTTAATCTATTTTAAAAAATTTTCCACCCCTGACATTGTTATTTTAACCCTTTCCCCCCTATTATTAATTTTGAGAAAATTTATTGTATTCCATTGAAATTAAAATCACTGTCTGATTGGCCCATTTTGTGATCAAAGTTTATTTTCTTTTAAAATATGATTCAAGATGAAGAAAATATAAAAACAACCACATATCTGTTATCTGTTTGCACTCATGACTTTGTTTACAAGAAGCAAGTACACGATTTACTTTAAAAATATTCCACCTTTCCCCTATTATTAATCTCAATCTCCATATTTTTAAATATAACAAAAGGTTCCAAACCCCCTTATTAATTCTAACCAAAGGTTCCACACACACACCCACCCTCCGCTCCCCAATTTCTCCACAGATGATTCTTATTGCAATATGATGTAATCTTTGAGAATTTTCATTTCCCCATTTCTTAACTTTTTATATAGAATAGGAAACATATGAAGTTCTTTCTGTGTAAATAAATGCAGGGTGATGAATTGCCTAAAGAATACAAGAAATTTCAGTAAAGTTCTCAAAAAGTCGGAATCAAGGAGTCTTTGCACAAATTAAAAATGTAGTTTGCTTGAGTGAGACTCATCCAACAGCATATGTAGATATGATAACAACTAGAATAGAAGCAGTAGAATAACCTAACTTTGTAAATATCTGCTCATAATACATATAATATGTTTTAGCTGTTGTTTTTGTTATAAGATGTGATCGAATAGGTCTACTTGGTACATGCTCTTTAAATTTATCATTGCTCACTAGAATAACAATTTGGATGATCAAAGGCTTCAACAGGATGTGATTTACACTGAAGATGAACTGAGTTTTAATTTATTGGGTATCGACAGCAAAACTTTCCCTAATATTAAATTTTTTGCTTACAGATTCTGTCGTGAGTGCTTTTTTCCCAAGACTAATTTATGTTTATAGAGTCTCCACAAACTGTTTTAAACGTCGTTCTTGACATTTCTGTTGATATCTTTCAGTTTATTGAAACTTCAGCACAAGTAGATTTTATCTTGTTTGCGCAATCTTTTGTTTTTTCTGGTTTTTGTATTTAGCAGCTGAATCGAATTATACTTCAACATAGCAGCACTACCATTCCAAAAATTTATTTTATCCTGCTAAGCTCCACTTCTCTAGTTTCTTTGAGAGTATCCTTCAACCTTTGTTTTTCAAAGTCAGACTGAAAATCCTATTATTTTATTAACCGCCTTTGAACGTCTTGGTAGTGCTTTTAACAAAAATTTTACAAGCAATGGCTAAACTAGATGTTTTCAATACAAACGATTGAGAGGAAAAGAAATCAATATTGGATTTTATGGAGGGAGCTGCATCAATAATTTTAAACAGAAGGAAGCAGTTGAGCCCAGCAGAGCCTCATCTTTCAGAAGTAATGGGCACCATCCCCACCATTTGATGTCAGCTACTGCTGAAAAATTCTTTGGAAGGTTTTTCAGTTGACCAGCTGTTGCACGAAACAATTTTATTAAAACATAGTTCAGCCTGCCAAGAAATAGCTTAGTCCCTGAATCTAAAACTTAGAAATTTGTTTTCTCATCTATTTAAGTGTTACATGTAGTATACAGTGCCAACATGACACGCTAATAAAAATTGGTTTTTTTATAAAAAGTTATTTTTCATATTTTTTGTTGTTAAGGTAACAAAAGGTTGTTATTTTTACTAAAAGTTGTTATGTTAATCTGTAGTCAGTTTTCTGTAGAAAGAGGGTTCTGCATTAACAAATGCATTCCTGATTTTGGCATGAAATCAGATTCTATTGTTGCTCAAAATTTTATACTAGATCATATGATAAATGGACTTGCTCTTGAAACAGCTATAATATGATAATTCTTATTAATTGGAGCATTTGAAATATACGTCTCATTTAGACGAAATGGCGATTAAATAAGCGAAAAATAAATTCCTCATACAAAAAATCTTGGTTTTAAACCAAACGTATTAGTTTAAACAAAATTTATACGTTTCTAGATTAAAAAACTTGATATTAGGGAAGGTGATGTAAAAAGTAGCTGAAAAATATGCCAAATCAAACATGTTGAAATGAAAGCTGAAGAAATCAGCATAGAAATGACCATTCGAAACAAAACTGTATTTTTTTTAGTAAAGCTGCAAAATTTAAAACTACAAGATAAAACAGTTAGACAAGTCAAAATATTTGGAAAATCAGAGGATATATTGTAAGTCTAATTTAATGATAATTTGTTTTGTAGGTTTGTGTATTGCTCATTGCGTACTCTTTAAAATGTGGGTGCGTGCTTGAAAATAAACAGCTTTTATTCTTAATATTTTCTTGCTCATATCTTGTGGTGAAGTTTTCAGGTTTCATAAATTTACCCATATTTTTCTGTTTAATATGTGTTAGGTTACTTTCTCTAAAACCATTTTTTTCAACATAAAAGGCGTTTTATTAAAATTCATTTTTCATTAAATTTGTTTGTTGAATTTTGCATAAAGGGCTTTAGAGTCATTTGAAATAAATTGAAACTCGTCTTTTTTTCGTACTAGTGAAAATATATTTATCAAATTATATTATAATAATTATATTATAATAATTATATTATAGCTTTATTATTATTATATTTATCAAAATTAACTTTTTTGAATTTTTTCTCAAAATCTGTTAAATTTTTTTTAAATTTTGCGTAGAATCCAAAGAACTTTTTTAGAAATAAATTACCATCGTTCGAAAACCCATCACGTTTTGATAGCGGGACTAATTATTTTCACCGAATATGACATTTTTGAAATCTGTATTTCGCTTTTTCATGTCACACATGCTAAAATAGGAATTATAACAGTTACAAACCATGTATTGATGGAGGATATTTAATGAAGAACTGCTGCTCGTAAATTAGAAATGACACAGCTACTTGTCTTGCCAAATAAAATTTTTTTGCAGCAAGAATAAAAACAGTTAAAGCCATCTTTTGGAATATGTAATTTTTGCACAAATTGTGATCAAATTCTGTTGAGTTTTTTTGTGAGGTTTTATATTTTTGGTTTTGAATTGAACAAACGCAACATATTTTTTTTTTAACTCAACCCTAACCTTGCAGGTTAAAAACATGAAAACCTAAAAATAGATGTTATTATACAAATATTTTTAAAATTTAAGCATGAGATTCATGAATAAATAATTCATTTTGGAAGAAAAAGAAATGCCACAAAATAAAACATTTTGTTATTTTTAAAAATTCTAATCTGCAATCTCATGATTGATGTAAAAAACTTAAAATATCCATGGGTATGCAGGGCTAACTCTGTTTTGTAGTCAACACAATTTTGAAAATACCAATCCAGGCATGCTTAAGAAAGTGGTAAATTCTTAAGATTCTCTTCGCAAGTTTTTGTTTAATGATGGATATTTTTAGCACTTTGGCATGAGAGTTATTATGAGAAAATTTATCAAAATAATGGCATTTTTAATAAAATGCTGACATCATCATGATTATTTCTTTGAATTTTTTAGTGAGCACCTACCTACAGAATTTAAACCCGACTGAGAAATTTTTATGTCCAGTTAAAATAAATTATTGAAATACCCAAGGGTTATATCCTGAAGGTGGTGGTTATTGCTTTGGTTTCAAGGCGTTAAGACATTCTTTGCAAAATATTTTGGCTGCTTTAAAAAATTAGTCAATCTTGTACTGTGATTGTATGGGGTCAAATTTAATGCACTATGTCAATATTTTTCCTGGTGAACTGCCAAAAAAAAAGTGAGTTTGCAAAAAAATAAAAAATGATAGTGAATTCCCATGACTTAACCTGTGAGTTATAACGTTAAAAAGGTCTCCCTTCGTTGCTGAATTCAATTAAAATACTTAAATTTCTCAATTTATGTTAAATTTTATTATTTTCTTTCTATAGGAAAGCAAAAGAGTTAATAACAGATTTATGCAGAAGGAGTGTAACAATAAATGTCCCGTTTGATATGACTGTTGACAGTATATTGGAATATAGCGCAAGGCTAAAGAGTATTGAGGTAATCAATTATGCTAAACGTATACACAAACGTATGCACTAACCTATGCACAGATTCTAATTATTTACTTGATTTATTCTATATATATTTTTTTCCCTCATCAGTTGGAAAGTAGTCGCAGGTTCTGGAAAAAATTGTGTAAGTATATGTGGTAATGCGAGAAACAAAATTTCAAGCAATTCGTTCTTCTCTTTGCTGCAGATACACCTGAATGAATAAATTTAGAATAATCTCCAGTAAATAAAAATAAAAAATACTGAGAGATTTCTTGAGCATCAATTATGTTGCCTTGATGAAACGTCCGAAAATATTTATGACAAATTTTGAATTAATATTTTTTTCAAAATCATTGTAAATATTGATAACATTTGAACGTCTAGAATTTATACTTCTTACTGAGATGAGTAGTTGTTCGATACTTCACTTCTTGAAGGTGAAGATCACTAGAAAAGTAAGGATTGAATAAAAAGGTATATTTGAGCACTGGCAATGTGTAAAACGCTCGCTTTTGTTATTCTCCTTTGATTCATCATATTCAAATACATAGAAGTTATATTCCCTAACAAAATTTGAGATTGGTAGACAGCTCATTTTTATAAGTGAAATAAGCATTTATAAAAGTTAAGCTAACCCTTAAAACTGAAACCTTCATTTCACTTACTGTGATTACTTCTAGCTGAAATTTTACGTCATTAATAGTTTCAGCCTTTGATTATAAGTTTATTATAAGCTTATTGTTGTAATCATAAGCTCATCAGATTTGTTTTATAAGGCGTGTTAGAATTTTTTGTGAGCCAGCTTGTGTTTGTTTAATGCTAGATGTTGCTGAATGTGTACATGGAAGTAGATGAACAAAATGATAGTTCTGTTGTTATTAGTATATCAGGGGAGTCTAAATGTTGCCAGGTAAGAGCCATTATGTATAATATTAGACTTGTTTACTATGCCATTATTGAAGTTGTTCAAAAAATCCCTGTTTGGTTTTGTATGAAATAATGTTTAGATTATTTTCTCTCAGCTCAAATAGTTCTATTAAATAAAATAAAATACCTGAAAGAAATTTGCTATGTATAAACCTAGAAACACACATTTCAAATAAATAGCCTGCCAAGTTTTGTGTTTAAAATTTTTTTACCTCTTTAAATTTAATTTATCACATGGCGAAAGCAATGTTATTTATTTTTAAATTTATTTATTTGCCGTAATGCTGGAGATCATCGAAAGTCAAGCTTATTAAAAGGTGACCGACGGCAGGGCTCAAGCCAGAGGCTTAGCGCATGTAAAGCATATGACCTACCTTTGAACCGCATGCCGATATTGCTGACAGATGTCCAGTATTTATTTCAGAACTTGGTGTAGAATATTAAAAACTGTTTATGAAATTTTTGAACTTCTGATTGGTTCAATTAACCAAGGTTTTGCAGAAAACTAGTTGCCTTCTTTTTGGAAAAATTTTGTTGCTTTCTGGTATTTGTCCACTTTGCTTCTAATAAAAAGATTTTCTAACCTTTCTCAATGCAATTCTGCATAAAGTTATAACATGATTAATAATTAATTATTGTAATTATAATTAAGGAGATTTTTTCACCAAAGTGGTCACTTGCCAAAGATACTTGTTCTTGGCAGGTCCAAGAACAAGTATCAAAGTGTTCAAATTTGATTCAAAAACGGCACTTTAAATTTTTCAAGAGATTTTATTGTTATGCCTTAGTCATTTTTTTAATACTTTGAATATTTTTAGCAGGCTCAAGCTCTTATCATCCGAGCAGATATGCTTCAAAGATTTTATTATTTTAATTTTCTTAAAAAATTAGTTTTGATTTAGCTGAAATTTTTCCAAGACCCTGGAACTTTAACGGTTGTTAAAATTTAATACACAAATCTTAATTTTTTTCTCTTTCTTAGTTAATCCTGGAACTTATGTTACTCTTTAGAATTTTATTAACGTTCTACACTTTCCTCAACAGTTTTCGTTTGGGCCTAAATTTAATGATTTTATCTTTTTGCTTTTGACCTTTGCCCGTATTTTTTGAAGAAGGTTCATTGTAGTAACTTTATGTTTTTTTCTCAGTGATTTTAAGCCGAGCGATCTCTAAAAACACAAAGGTGTTTTCTTTTTTATTATTGTATCTGAAATTTTTTGTTTCATAGATAATTTCATTTATGGAATATATTTGCTTTTATTAGGATGCGAAAAAACTTGTTATTGAAGAAGTTGGTACATTTCAGTCGGAATACGTGAGTTATTTTGACATCTAAACAATAACCTATATGTGATATAATAAAACTTTAGAAACCTATCTTTTAATAAACGCCTTTATTAGCATTTCCTTCTAATATTAGTTATAACTGCTTAGAAACTTTGAAAAATTAATAAAAGCTCTTAGGCATTTTCAAAGATTTATTGCTAAGAACTATTTTAAAAATTGTTTTCATCCCTTTTTTAAAGGGAAACTTGTTTCCAGTACCAAAGGAATTGATGAAGATTTGTGAAAGTCGTGAAGGATTAGTTCGATTAATTAGCACTGTTTCAAACATATCAAGAGCAGATATTAAGCTCCTTCGAGGACCCAAAGGTAACATTTTGATATCTCCATCAAAAAAAAAATTGCTTTTACTGAATATTTGTGCAATCCTGGATTGATTAAAAATTTTTCTTTTGCTAATTTTAAACTTGTTCAAAATTTCTATGTACTTACGTTAATCGAATTAATATTTATTAGGTGCTTAAACAAGATCCTATTAAAATATACAACGAACGTAATCACATATCAGTAAAATTTTCAACATTATTGTGATATTTTTAAAATCTTAATTCTTGCAGTTATAAACTATTTGATCAAATCTATATTTTATTTTAATTTGATAAAATTTTGAAAGAAAAACTGAAATTTTGGAATCATAATCTCCTTTTGCTCTTGTTAACTGCCATAATGAAATATTTCGACTGATACGATATTTTTCTGTGTGCGCGAAGATTATTTCAGTGCCATCAACATCAATTATTTCCTGACATCAGCGTTTTAGTTTATAAAGGATTTTTTACAAAGATTTTTTGTGTGCAGCAGCATTTACTTGTGATGTTTTGTTTTCATTGGAATAAGATGATTTCTATCATTCTTAGTGTCATTTTTTTTACATGTCTCTACATTATGATGTGGTAGTGAAGTTTGAGTGGTGTCGAAAGAAATTTAACTCATGAAGTGAATCCTTCAGTGCAACAAACGAGTTTCCAATATCTTTGCATCCCTTCGATTCTGAGATAATATAATACTTGCTTTTGTTAAAACAGTTAACAGTAACATCCACTAAAACTTTCTTACAAGGTTATGTTAACATTGTGAAAAGAGTATAAATTTTTTTTTTGATAATTGTACAACAAACTTGGGGTGCAGGAAAAGGACTACATAAATCTTTCAAAATTAATAGGTGGTATCACTTTGAACATAGCTTGCTAATAGGGCTCAAACCACATACCCATTGGTCTGTGTTTTGAGGTTCGGAGACTTATTTACTGTTAGCCAACACTGGAATTTAATAAATGTTGTGGATTTCTTGTATGAACTATACTAAGGATGCAAATTCTAGGATTTGATCAAAATATACGTACCAAAATTACTATGTTATAAGAAAAATTTTATGTTTTCAATGTTATACTAAAAAATTTTTTAAGATGAAATTTTTTGCATGTTTTTTTCAGGATATAATGTGTTCATTTCTGGTTATTCTGAACAGATTAATAGAGCTCTGCATATTTTTCAAAAAACTAACACTGAGGTATTTACATTATACTTTGTTATTACCTGTCTGCTCTTAGTTTTATACATGTTACTGTTTCTACTCTTTAGATCAAAGGGTGTGGGTTTACAATATTTGCTTATTTAAAAATTTAAATCATATATTTAAGTGCATACTGAAGAGCCTATATATTAATTGAGCGTAGATATTAAGTGAGAATGCATTTACATTACTAAAAATTTCCTAGATATTTTTCCAGTCATCAGACAGGTATTTGTATACTTTTGATAATTGGAAAAAATATCTGAATTATGAGGCCGTTATGGAAAGGTCCGTGGTTCGAGTCCTCTAATTTTGGGCAATCCATTATAGCAGAACTTAGGTGTTCTATGTCTATCCTAGTGCTGTGGCCCAAATTTATATATATATATCTAGTTGTCTATAGATATATATA
>JAUZNK010070667.1:0-14055 GCA_035046665.1 Euphysa ruthae
ATTGTTGGATCATATTTTCTTTTTAACCGATTTCTCTGCAACAAAATGGTCTTTTGTTCTTTCACTTTTTATCGGCCAATGTGTCCCTGAACCGGTTTTAATAACTTGACGATTGAATATATGTTTACTTTTTTTCAGAAAAATTTGCTTGATAATTTTTTTTTGAAATTCGAATTTATCTAACAATCTTTGATAGTTAGGATACATGAAATAGAAGGCCTTTTAGGCCATCAACCACTTTCCAAGAAGAGTTGTATCCATTTTATTTGTCAAAATAACGTTACCAAAATGAAATCTTAAGTTTAATTCTTGACTTTTTATTTGGTTCATTCTATGTAAAAAGATTTACTTATTCAACTAGGTAACTGACGGTTCTCTGTTCTATGAAGAATGTTATTGATTTTAAATGCTTATTATGTTCCCATAAATTAAGGTTATGAAATCGTGGGTCGTTATCTTTTAATAAGTTTGACTTTCGATGATTTCCCTCCATATTATGTTAATCAAACTTATATATATCTAAAATGAAAAAAATATTGGAAATTTATTCGTTTGGATAAACAATTGTTTCTAGTCAAACAAGATTTGGGAAATGGTAGATTTTTTCAAGTAAAGTCTTAATTCAATTTAATCATTGTCAAATGTTTAGGTCGACAAAAAAATCATCAGGGCTGAAATTGGTATTTTGCTTCGTCTACGGCATCCTAACATAGTATGTAATTTTACTTTAAATGGCTGCTGTATTTTTCTCAAAAACTGTTCTTAAGGTCCTTGAAAATTTTTTGATTCGTAAGTTTTAGAATTTTTTTTTTTATCTTTTTACAAGCCGTATTCATCAATTGGATGGAAAATTTATGCAAAACTCTATGTGTTTGGAATTTTATGCAAACCTTTATGTGTTTGGTAATTTATGCAAAACTTTATGTGTTTGTTAATTTATGCAAAACTTTGTGATTGGTAAAACTGAGCTGTTTAATCAATTTCAAATTTTCAAATAACAACTGTATGTCCTTAAACCACGGCCACATGGTAATATAACTCTTTGCTGACAATTTGAACCATAAATGGTTTATTTATGACGTACTGAACTCATACAATGTTTGTTTTTTCTGTCCTTGTCAAACCGAATAATTAAAAAACAAAATGGTGTGTCAATTATCTACTGAAGATTTATCATGGAAACTGATGAGTTTTCCGGTTTTAGTGATTCAGATTATGATGAATTTTTTGATGTTACTGACATGTCAACACTGACATCTACTGATATCTAAAATCTGATACTTTAGATATTTAAAAAGTGATTTTCAGGCATGTTTACCTGAAAGTAGCTTTTTTTTATTTCATGTGAATATAATGAAATGTCGACATAATGTCCAAAATGGCATACCACAAGAAGTTTTGTGTGAAAAATTTCCTGGGATTAAGGAAATCCAAACTTTTGAGGCTTTTCAGTCTTCCATTTCAAACATTCGAATGAAGTTTCTGATAATTTTATATTGAACATGAATTTTTATTTTGTTGACTAGATGATCTTAAACCAAATTTTTTTTACTCAGACATACCATTTCTCCGGACTAGTCCGGAATTCCGTACTGACGTTTCTTATTCCAAAAGATTCCAGACTACGAGTATATTTTATAACAGATTTGAAAGAAATAAAAGCTGTTTGAATAACAACTATTTCGATATTTATAATGCTCATTTTAAACGAAGAATTTGTACATTTTAGGCGCCAATATTTAAAAATGTTTTTAATTTCCTGATCAAGTGTTTAAAGTCCAAACCTGAAACATACAAAGTTATTATTACTCGAGACGATGCTAAAAGTGGTATAGACGTTGATATCAAATATAAAATTTAAAATAGACCTGCGGACGAGAGCTAATTATTCAATGATATTGAGATTAAAAACAAAACAATTATTTTTATATACTTACAGTCCAGTAAAACAGTTACTTAAAAGTACTTAAAAGATTAACTGATATATAAAATTTTAAAAATGCATAAAAGACTTATAATTAAAAAGATGATCTCTCAAACATATCTTTCTAGCAAAGATTATTTTAAGATAATATCTTGATTATTTTTTTTTAAATTAAGTAATTTTTATTATTAAGAATCCCACATTGTTTATCCCAACTATCATTTTAAATATTACAGTTTGAACGACATGCTTGTAAATTGAGGTTTTGACAGGACTGGTTATGAATAATTAAGGTTAAATTGAAGTAAACTTTGTAGTTGCTAAGAAACAAAGTCAATCAGAGACAAAATAAATTGTTTATTCATTTTACCATAACATTTTAGCGTTTTGAACGCCAATATTTGTATCTTTCTTGGGTATAGAAAAGGAATTTACAGACACTGGAAACAGCTATGAGAGTCATTCTAAAGGTATTGAGATTTAAAAATTTTCTCCTTGCAGCTCACCTATGGAGTGGTGAGTGAGGAGGGGAGGGGGAAAAAGTGGCAAGCGCATAAATTAATGAAAAAGATTATAAGAGTTAAAATGTTTCCCAATTATGAGTTTGAAACAGAGACCTTCAGATCTTTAGTCTGACACTCCCTTAACTCAACTATATAGGCACAGAATGAAACTTAAAAAGTGCAATTTAGTAGCTAAACCTTCAGTATTATAAAATGTACTATCACATCTAAATGATGTGCATTCCTTACCTCTTCTTCTCTTCTTAATAGCTCAAGGAAGTTTCTTGTCATGTTTATTATTGATATGATCATTCATGACTAAAGAACTGAAAACATGACTGAGAAATATCCTTCTTTCGAAATAAACCCATATTGATTTATTTTGAATATCATTAACTTTGGTTACGTGATCAAAATAAAAGCCTTAATTGAGATTCTGAGAGAAACAGTGCGCAATAACAACGCATTTCCAGACCAGGCTTTAATTTGAGTCACAACACATTTTTTATTGATAATTTTGTGATTTTATGTTTAATTATGCATGTTTCTGATCTGTAATCTTCCTTATTAAAAATTTTCAATATATCAAAAATTAGCCCAACACTGTACCTGTTAGATTGTAAATCAAATAGGCAATTAAAAGGTTAAGTGATTGGAGATAATATCATATTAGGTATATGGTAACGTCAAGGGATGACCATTGCATTATGAATTGTTTTTATATATCTACAAATTTAATTCATTAACTTTTTTCAAATTTTGTAGGAAATTAGGGTAAATTAAGATGGCATGAGACTAACATGACCAAAAAGATTTCAGATTTCTCAATGCTTATGAAAATCGGAAATGAAACCCAGAACATTCTCACTTGAGTCTTATAGCTTTAAAATATGAAATCTTTCATTCATCAGAAGGTTTTAAAATATGAATATATTTTAAAATATATAAGATAGTTTTTTAATTTGCTTCAATATTGCCCAAATTTTAAGAAAATTTGTTGAACAGCCTTTTTTAAAACTAATTTTTTTTTTATTGAACCTTGAAACAATGTTCAAGTGTTTCTTACAAACATTTTGTATGAATAGTCTTTTTAAAATGTATTATTTGTTTCTAAGACAATTTCGATGAAATAATTTCAAAGTTTTCCTTGCAGTGTTTTTAGTTTTTCACAAAGTTTGAAAATTTTGTGAAAAAAGTCATTGTCACTGGAACCATAAAGCGCAAAGAAGTTTAGCAATGAAAAAGTACTTAGGAATTTTTCATTTGCTTAGTGATGCTTTGAAAATCTTAGACAATTCTATTTTCACGTTTATAGCATAGATATTACAAAATATAAGAATATTTTATCGTAATCAGAGATATACTGTTTGTATTCAATTTTTTAATGGAGAACTGCTAATGTAATACTTTAAGATAGAAAACTGGGGTTATAAACGCTTCGTTGTTGTGAAGTTTATTGAAATAACATTAGAGATAATAGTTTAGAATCAGAATTGTCTTTTAGTTTAAAAATTGTCTGGTATCATGATTTAAGGTTTTTGCTTATATTTTGAAAGGTATTTTCATATTTTGTCATTAATTAAAACTAAATTAAATAAAACTAAAACCAAATAATTGTTTGATAAATAATTTAATGATAATCTTTTTAATTGTTTGTATTTATTTGTTTTTTCATTAATTTGTTTGTTATTTTTTCATTTAGATTAGACTTAGAGAGATATTTGAATCAGAGACACACCTTTTTCTTATTTTGGAATTGGTTACAGGTGGTGAGCTATTTGATAGGTCAGTGTGTAAAGATATTATCTTATATTTAGTCTGGCACTGAAAAAATCTTTGTTTAGAGGCTTAAAAATGTGATTTTAAAGTTTTGATCAAAAAAGATCATCAAAGTTGTAATTAATAGAATTTTTTTTATGATTCATTATTGCAAAAAGTTTTAATTTTTAATTTTCTTAGATACTTCTAAGCTAATTTTACTAAAAGCCTGTTATCTTTTTTTGCTTTCTTTTGTGTACGCTTGCATAGCATGTCATTTGATACATGTAATCTGGAATGTTTCTAGTACAGAGATGATGGGCACAGGTAAAAAGGTAGGTAAACAAGTCGACACGTCATCTCACAACTTGTTAATAATACTTGAGTTTAGACTATGGAAAAAGGTGGCATGGAATCATGACTGTGTATTCAAAATTTAACACAAAGCTTCACTTTCACACTTGTTAAAGAAAAATAGGAAAATTATTGCTTTGATTTCTATTCTTCAATTGCTTCCAATACACTATCATGCCTTGCTTGGTAGAGACTTCAGTTTTGATCAAAAATTGTTGACAGTTTAGATGTGTTAATCTGTTGGTCTCTGCATTTAATTTTACTTAGCTTTTGAATACTTGTATGAACAGAGCAAAAATGATATTCTGGTTTTAGTATTTGATAATTAAAATGCAAGCAATTATACATGGGTGTCAAAATCATTTGCTTCATTATAAAAATTTGCTGATAGTGAATTTCGTTTATGATTCACGATGTCTTTTAATAAACTTTTTTTGGTATTTTAATGTGATTAAAAAAGAATATAAAGCATTCTGGGGTGTCTGGTACAGGCACTTATACTTTTTCAACGGTGATGGATATCAAATTATTACAATTTATTATACAGGAGTGGAATGATAATTAGATTTAGTTTGGTGAAATCTTAAAAGTTTTGGTCTAACGGGGGTTTTTTTTTTTGTTGGTTTTCATGCTTTCACTTTCATGCTTTATGCAATTTTTGGATATGTAGCTATATTTTTTTGTTTTTTAAACTGCTTAGTTTTATTCTATGGTTCACTAGGCCTTGTTCTAGTTAAAAAAAAAAAGAAAATTAATATTTTATTTTAATTCATGAAACTGAAAATTTTTTTTCAAGGATTGTTGAAAAAGGTTTCTACAGTGAACGTGATGCTGCACTTTGTGTTCAACAAATGTGTGATGCTGTAATGGTAATTGTTTTTTTAAACCAACTTTTACATAGGCGTGATGAGATTGTTTATGGAAAACAGAAAAACTATTTTTTGTTTAAGTGTTTTTTAATTTTAGATTTCAGAATTATACTTTTTTGGGTGTGTGCATAATCAGAATCATATTTGTTTACAGCTCACTTCTTTGTCATTTTATAGAAAACCATCATTAATTTTTTAGTTCTTCATACAATAACTTGTACAGCAACTTATATGTTTACCTTCATTCATCAATCTTGCTTTTTTCTCCAAAACCGCTCTATAAATTTTATTAAGTTTGCAGGAAAAATTGTTACAATGTGTATTCTCAAATATATATTAAAATTAAAAATGAATAATAAAGGTGTACCTTTTTGAACCCTAGTGAAGTCAGCATCCAATGAATTCACCCATTAATGTTTGTTAGTTTGTTTGCTTGTCTGATACACTTTCCACAATATTCGATCACTAGTTCTTTTCTGCTTTTTCATTGATGTCCTTGAACCTTAAGCGTAGAATGCGAAAATTTTAGATTTGTAAAAAAACTAGTTTTTTTGATACTGGGTTCAAATATGCCCAAATATGGTTATCTTAGGATCATATTATCAAATTATTTTTTTCAAATTTTGCTGAAAATTATTTGTTAAATTTTTTTCAAATTTTGCATGAAGTTAGATGACTACATAGAGGACTTCTTTTGACTGACTTGATTCACCTGTTGAAACTGATTTCTGTATATTCAGTGAAATCAAATGATTGGCAAAATCACTGAAGGAAATTTTTAGATTATGGTTTAAACATGTTTTGGAAGAAAATTTATATTATTCATCCTGGGAAATGTTATGATAAAGTTCTTTTATCAGTTGTCAAAACTTTTTTTGCAGATGATAAAACACAAATGGCTAGTTATCAAAATACTTCCACACATACCATGGAGTATCATAGCAAAATAAAATATTTTTTTGATTGTTAATAGAATAATGCCTTGTTTGTCACTTTTTGAGTTTTAGTGAAGGTAAAATTAGAAAAATATGTGATCATGTTGTATTTGATGAAAGAAAGTCTGGGAGACCATTCATTGGTCACTTAGAGCTTGTTATAAAGAAACTTTTTTTCACAAGATTAAACAAGTTAGGTATATTTTTTAGTGTATCACAAAGTTCATGATTAAATCAATGGTTTATCCAAAAAATATCTGTGTTTTAATGCTTTGTATCTTTGCAATTTTACATTTATTGTGTTCCATAAGGTAAATTAGGTTTTTGCTTTTGCCCGTTAAGCCCATGCATGAAATATCAATATATGATTTAAATACTTATTTTTGGTGGTACAGGTCTGCAAACCTGTTTTCAATCTGCCTATCTGATTAAAAGTCATACATTTTTGCTGCTATTTGTTTATAGCAAAGTTTAAAGACCTGTATATACTACAAGTTAAAAATTGAATTTGTTGCTCCCTGAATTATATAAAGAGATATATCTTTATTATCTTTTTTTAACTGGTTATTTTTTTATTAGATAGTAATAAATATTCAACTATTTCATTTTGTAGTTATAAATATTTGATGCGATTGTAATGTGATCTACATGATCTGCAAAACATTACCATTTCAACAATTTTTAGAATTTTACATTCTAAACTATTGCACAATTTCTACAAAACAATGCTGGTTTTTTTCATTTGTAAGTTTTCCGAGTTTCATTTTCAAACTTGAGATTCCCGGGTATTATTCAAAAATTATTCAAATTATGGTTAAACAGTTACCATCTTGGTTTTAAATTATTGGGCATTTTTATTAATAAATGTAATATATAATATATTATATCTAATATATATATATATTATATATAATATTAATATATCTAAACATATCATCTTTCATTATATACCAAACACCAACTATGGGTGATTTTTTTTTCAGGTATAATTATTTTTTTAGACAAAAACATCGAAGCTTTATTATTCTTTCTGTAAAAAATATTATCTTATTATCATATTATCATTTCAAATATTATCATTTTGAGCTGGTTTTAGGAGGTTTTAGCACTGCTTTTACTAAATTGGCAATAAAATCCACAAAATCTTTTTCTCTAATTTTATAAAAAGGTTGAGAAGATTTCATTGAGAAATAAAGTCCTTAAGTTGTTGAAAAAGGGATTTTGCCACAAAGATACTCCATATTTCAAAGACTTCAACTGAAAATACCTATTATAGGAAGTGCTATAACATTAAACTATGTAGTTTCATGATAAAATACGCCACTTAAACACAATTTTACACAGTTTTTGGTAAAGCAGACTGAAATTAATCTTAATTTGGTCAAATTTGCTTTAAAATTCTATCCAGAATCAGTTGATAAATAGAAAACAAAAGCTGTATTTAAAAGTAAATAACACTTGTGAAATATATCTAAGGACTACATTTTATTATTGACCAATTAAAAAACGAAAACAAAGGTAACTTAAAGAATTTAAAAATATTACTTTTGAACAAAAAAATATCTAAAAATAACTTTGCTTCAACTTCTAAAGAACTGGATTTTAAAGTAAATCATGAATGTACGAATTTGAAAAAAAAGAGGCCATATTTGATTCTTTTGGTATGCTGGTGAAACATCCTACTATTTCAGGAGTATAAAAAGAGTTTTTTGTAAAATTTTAAAATGTTTATGAAAAATTGGTAGATGTAAATAGCGGATTTCAGGATTTTGCAAAAAAAAAATTAAAAAAAAAATTGAAAAATGTGAAATTTAACTTTTATACATACATACATACATACATACATACATACATACATACATACGTACGTACGTACATACATACATACATACGTACATACATGCATACATACATACAACCTATAACACAACAATATAAACTCATAAAACCAATTCCTAGAAACTATAACCTCATAAAAAGTATCACTTTTCTCTAAATTTCGCAAGTTTTGCAGTTAGATTTTGACCTGCGTTACAGTGTTTCACAATGCTGTGCCATGAAAAATAAAGGTCTTTATTCAGATGATGCAAATGAGGTTAGCCAACTATTTTTACTTGTTGATGTTGGGAAGTTTTTCTGCTGCGTTCAAAGTCTATCGACTCTTAACAAAGAATTTATTTATTTCTAATTTGACTAAGTATGGAAAAAAAAAAATATATAGCTATATGTTTGCGTAGCAAACTAAAGCTATATGTTTATAAGGACACTTTGTCCTTATAAAGCTTTCTTTTCTAAGTATAAAATGGTTGCAGTTGAAATAAATTTGATTTAATTAAATCTGTGTTTAGTTGGATTTTATTTAGTTGGTTGTGTATTTATTCTATGATGACAAATTGTAAATAATAGTCAACATAAACAGAGATGTTCATACATACATATGTGTTCGTCCTGGATTTTCTTCTTTGTGTATCATTGAGAGGGTTTAGAAATAGGATATTTTTGGATTAATTGTTATTAAACTGTTTGCTACTTTTTTTGGTAGTTTCTTCTCTTTTGCGAATCTTTCTGTTGTATCATTGGTTATTTCTGTGCTTTAGTATTTCATATTCTTTTATTTTTTAGTATTGCTCGGTATTTTTCAATTGCTTGTCTTATCCAATAATACCTTTGTTTTATTTTCGTTTTATTTTTCTCTTGCTGAAGTATTGTCAAGAATTGGGGCCTTGGATATGAGGATTTTTCGTATTTTCCTTTGAGTTTAAACGGTTCTTGAACTTAGATTTTGAACTTACACCACTTCCAGGGACCAAAGCCTCGTATTAAAAATTTTTATTTGAAATCATTCTGAAGGTTATTTGGTCAATTTCCAGGGGTTTAATAATTGCTGCTCTTGTATGTAATGGTGTGGAGGGATAAAGTAAGGCTTGATTTGGTTGACTTCAAATTTTGAGATAGAAAACACTTTCTTAACTCATTTATAAATTTTTTTTTTTAGTATATGCACGAAAATGATATAGTCCACAGAGATCTTAAGGTAAGTGTAGATATGTTGTTCCTGGTTTTTTTTGTCCAGTGTTTACAACAATGGCCATATTTTTATTTTGATAAAAAATTATTTGATAACCTTATATTCTGTTATGATCATCAATTATTTCTTTAGCCTGAAAATCTTCTGTATGCAGACAAAAGTGAAGATTCAAGTTTAAAGCTCGCTGATTTTGGTCTTTCTAAGATGCTGACAAATAGTACCACTATGCAGACTGTGTGTGGGACACCCGGGTACTGTGGTTAGTACTTTACATGATAAATCAATGTTTTTATTTTTTAATTTTAATGGTGTCAAAAAGATGAGCAGATTAAGTTATATTTATGTATAACAAAATTAAGCTAACAAAAATTTCCATGCAGCAAACAACATATGAGTATACACCTTAGTTCTGAAGCTCATTTAATCATACACTAAAAAGAAGAAATTGTCTCGAAGACATTTACTCTCCATCCCCAAGTTCGATTTACCTCCTTTCAAATCCTGCTGGATTTTTCCATTGATTTATATAATTTTGGGGATAAAGTTATTGCCAAAAATCATTTCAGCCATAAGAAGATACGATGTAAAAAGATATATGTTTGAAAAGCTTTTGATTTCCTTTCTTAAACACACTAAAGAGCTCTTAAGTTTAAAGATCATTCTACTTGTATAGTATCTAATTGCTTCAATTTTCTGATGAGAATACAAGGTTTTAAATAATTAAAAATGTGTTTTTATCATTTTTTTTTAAAATAATAAACAACAAACAATAAAAATGGAATAACATAGTCATTAATAAGGCACTGTTTTAGAGTAACAAAAATATGTAATATAAAAAAAGAATTTTCATATTATTCAAATATTTTACATTGTTGAGAAAACATTTTAATTTTTTTAATGTAAGCAAACTGAAATGTATATTTGGGGTATTTGTTGCTATTTTTATCTGCTTCTAATTTTAGTTTTGTATTTGTATTTATTTACCAAATATTAATTAGTAATTAATCAGCAGTAGTTCTTGTAATTCTTGTAATTCTTTGTATTTATTTACCAAATATTGGTATCAGTGAGTATTTGAAAGTATGTTGTATTAATAAGATTCAAATTCATAGCATAGTATTTTATGTTCTCTATCTAAAAGGGGAGTTTTGGAATATCATTAAATATTGGTGTGGAATTTGCTTCTTTATTTCTGTTAGCAATAATTTTGGTTGCAGTTAAGTATTTAACTGCGTTGCCTGCTTTAACTAAAAATTTAGTCAGTGACACTAGAATTATCTATTTACAGCCCCAGAAGTATTACTCGGCAAAGAATATGGACCTGCAGTAGACATGTGGGCAGTTGGTGTTATTACATATATAATGTATGAGTTTTTTCTTTTTGATTATTATCAAGATATAAAAACACCTGCTAAATATAAACTTAAAAACCTTGAATGACTATGTGACACTTTTATTAATTTATATAAAGGACATCATTTAGCCTTTTTTCTAGACTTTATGTTTAATTATGTAAAGTTTCTTTTGTGCTATGATTATATATTTTTGTTTGATAGGATTAACTAAAAAAACAGAAAATTTACTTTTAGAAAAATTTCAATTTATTTTACAACATACAAGATCTAGAAAAAAGGTTTAACTCAAGATAAAAAGGTTGAACCCAAGATAAAATGGTATAGCGCAATATTAAAATGTTTGAGGCAAGATAAATAGGTTTAACACAAGGTAAAAAGCCTTAATATAATGTATACATGCTTATGACAAGGTAAAAAAGGTTTAATTCATAATATATTTTAACATGGGATAAAATTTTTTACCCTGTGACATTATAAATACTGGCTTGGAATCTGGTGGTGTCGGTCTTGCCTTATGTGGAGAAAGCTTCAGCTTTGGGTGGCAATCTTCATAGAATTTTTGTCTCGGTAACTTATAATGGTTTTTCTACTGTCTTTGTTTGTCTGCTGAATATAGGATGATCATATCAGTTTAATGCTTGTTAATTGTCTCTGTTGAGGGTATTGAGACAGTAGTTTCCTATTTGCTATATTGCCGACTGGTAGTAATAAACCTGTATTCTTTGCTAGCAACTTAGAGAGATTACTCCATCAACAGTTGTTAAATGGCTTTGCAGTTGTAGTGCCACTTTTCCCTTGGAAGGTGGAGGGTGTCCCTGTATCAATAACAGCTCGCTTCTCTGTGGCCACAACTCTGCTTTTGCTAAACAATTCATAATTTGCTAAAGGTTCAAAATTGATAGGCAGAATAATAGACTTTAGTTGACTTTCTGTACAATTTATTCAAAAAAGGCACTAAGGCTTTTTAACTCAATGTTATTATGATAATTAATATTATAATAATATAATTGTATCTCTTTCGTTCACCAACATTTGGGGTCTTCACAGTAATTTTTCTCATGTGGAATTTTTTATATCTAGTTTATCATCTGACAATCTTGATCATTTCATAAGTTTTTCTAATCTATACCTGGTGACCTTTCTATCTACCTGTTTTGCAGTTAACCGGTTGTCTTTTCTTCTCATAACGCTCTCTTTCCACACAGTTCAGTGTAATCAACTCCATTTTTAAATTCATAATTCACGCATCTGCTAATATCTTTGTTTTTGGGGACTTCAACGTTCATCTAATTGATTGGCTAACTTTTTTTAGAACTACTAGCCTTTATGGTATCAAAACTTACTGGCCATATCTCAGTCATTAACTAAAATATTCGATTCTACAACTCGTCAACCAGGAACCTTCTCTACTTGTCTATTATTTACATAGAATCCTGATATCTGCAAGAATTTGTCTCTTGTACTTTAGGAAACTCTGAACACGCATTGGTTAATGTTGACATCAACTTTAACATCACTTCTTCCCAAAGGTCATCTATCCATAAGAAATTGTTTTTTTATCACCATGGAGACTGGGACAGTTGCGAATGCAGTTGTGTCAAAGACAGGCGTCTTTTTAACAGAGCCCACAATGACTGTTGCTGGAAGTTGCATCTGTTGTCCCAGTATTCAAAAATTCTGGAAAGTTATCTTATCTTCGTAATTACTGTCCTACAAGTCTTCTTTTAGTCATAAGTAAGGTCTTAGAATCATTGACACTCATGTTTTACTCATAAATTAGAGTTGCTCAATCTGTTTTCTTATCATCAGTATGGTTTTCTTTCTGGTAGATCCACTGCTGATACTCTGAATGTCATCTGTGAACTTGTCTATTAATCTCTAGATGCTTTCTCAGTTTGTTTAAGACCTGCTTTATCTATTTCTTGTTTTAGCTTCCTGTTTTAGTAGTGGCTTTTTTTTCCTTGTAGAAAGTGACTAATTAAAAAAAAAAGAAATAAGAGTTATATATATAACATCGTTTGATCATATGGGCACCAATGAGAAATTTTATTTTCTAGCAATGTCTCTATTTAAGGCTTTTACAGCAGAATTTCTGATTTTTTTTCAATTTTTCAAGTTTAAGTCTATAAGTCTTCATAAATTTAGTATAATAAATCAGAATTATCTCAGGGGTTGTTATTTGATTGATATGGGCACATCCTAAAAATACTTGTTTCCTATAAATAACCAGCTACGATTTAATAATCTAAATAAAATAACTTTAATCTTAATGTAGTAAATGACTGTTTAAACATTTATGGGTTGTAGGCTGGCATTACTGGTAAAATTTTTTTAAATAGAGTGAAGTTGATATTTGATATTTGAAGATTCCCGCTCCCACACAAGCTAATACTGATAGCCCTATGAATAGAATAACAGATTTTGTTTCGTTAAAATTTTTAGAAATATTTTAAGAGTAAAATAAACATTAAATGATAAGCGAATCTAATATTTTAAGAATTGACATTAACCATTTTCATGTTTCTATACTTTAAATTTTCTAGAAAGACCTGTTGTTGCTTATTTATGAGAGGGACTGGTGGAAAATAAGACATAAATGTTCAAAAATGGGGTAGAATGAAATTTCAAATTTTTGGCTTTTTATGTTTATTTTTAATTCTGGCTTTTATAATCAGTTTTCGCTTTATAGTATCTATAAGATAAGAATAGGTGGTGTTTTATAGTTTATTTATCTGTAATATACCTTTTAAAAAGAAATTCTTTGATTGTTTTTGATTTTATTGAAATAAATTCATTTATATTGTAGAAAACCTTTTTTTTTCAGCAGTTTAATTTCAATGTCTCTTTTATTAATGTGTATGTGGATCTTTGCTCACATCTTTTGTCTTTCAAAGTCTAAAAGAGCTAGATCTAAAAAGGGTATCAATTTCTCAAAGATATGGGGTTTTTTAAACCTCACATGAAGTTTATTTAATATTTTCTTGCTAAGCAGCTTTTTTTTATGTGTTATCTTTAATACTAACTTCTGGTTAAACAGGTTTGAACCGAAAAACAAGTCTTTATTCAAAACAAATTTTTATTTTCTTTAAAACCACACAAGATAGATTTTAAAATTTGATTTTTTTTAGTCTGTAAATGTCTTTTTCTATAAACTTTTTTTTTTAGAGTTTAATTTGGTTACGTTATTTTGTTTTAGGCTATGTGGATTTGAACCATTTTTTGATGATAGGGGTGACCAAGCGATGTTTCAAAAGATTTTAAAATGTGATTTTGAATTTGTTTCTCCATGGTGGGACGAAGTTTCTTTAAATGCTAAGGTAATCATATAT